>ML781301.1:956918-970122 GCA_009831015.1 Picea engelmannii
AACCCCACAATCAGACCAGGGATGGGTTTAAGTATCTCTCGTGGGGAATCAAGAACCTCCTGGCCTTCCCCAAGAATCTCACGTAACCGATCCCCTCCCTTAGGAAAAAAGGTAATTAAATTATGAATAAACATTTAGCCCCTGAAGCTCCCTCTCTTGTGGAATCATAGCCCGCTATAACTCTAGTCCTTGTCTACCTAGTAGCCAACTATGTGTTTATTATTAATAATGATCAAAACATTACATGTATATTGGCCCTTTAATAATTGTTTGGGCACTCATGCCTCTCAGCATTGTAACAATACATTATTTAAAATGGGGGTTCAAAACCTGGGTTGTTACATCCCCTCCCCCTTATTTTGGCACTGTCCTCAGTGCATGATCAGAATTTGGACCAGGGGTCAAATTTTACCTCAAAAATCAAAGTTCCCGGAATTGCCTCAAAACAAATGGGTTTGCAGCCCTCGTCGTCACGAACCCAATGCAATTCGTTTCATCTCAAACGGACGTCGGGAGTGAGAGATATCGCGATCTGTTCGAATCGTCAAACAGAAAAAAAAGGGTGCTGACTGGGCAGGCCGTACAACTGACGTGGCGACCATACAGTTGACGTGGCACTTGCTGACGTGGCAGGTGGGTGACGTGGTGCATTTTAATTGGATTGTTGTCGGTGAATACAGGTTTGACACGTGTCCGGTTTGAGGCGAATAATAAAGAGACACGTGGCCCAATCCATGGGCGCCACGTGTCCCTCGTTTATTGGCTTTTGTTTTTTTTTAGTTTGATTAAAAGTTTTATGGAGACGACCGGATTTGAACCGGTGACCTCCCCTCCATACAAAGCCTTCGCCCATTTCCGCTAACGATTATGCCGACCGTTGGTTCTTGTTTCAAATGCCAACGCACATTTATTTATTATGGGGTGTTATTTAAATTGAAAGGGGGGTCGGGCCGGGGCTAAGCCCCGACCCGTGGTCCTATTATATTACCACATGACCATGTTAAACGGAGGACTGGCACGAATTTATATTTCAAATATAACCCTCGGTCATGTATTATGGCATGTGACCAAGCTTGTTTATAAAATAGCGCGCGGTTGGGGTGTATGAATTATAACCCACGGTCGAATGGTGCATTACATGCGACCATATCCTTTTTCAAATGGCGCGCGGGGGTTATTTGTATAGCCACGGTTTAATTCCGTTATCGCATACGACCATTACACATATTGAAATGGCGCGGGGTTTTAATATTTGCAACCCGTGTTATATGCATTACCATGTGACTATCAACCGGAGGCTTGGCGCGCACGGTTACACACATAACCGTGTGTTTTATTGTGCGGGGTTTTAATTGTTAGCCCGTGGATTTGGTATTGATACCACATGCGACCACCGGTTGGTGCTTGTGTGCGTGTTTGGTTTTTTTTATTTGGGTTTTAAAACGGTCATTCAAATCATTTTCGCCCGCCACTTGTCCAACTATTATATGTGCGTGGAAATGTAGCCTTTTTTTATTGCGCGGGACGTGGCCACATGGTCCCCCGTGCGCCCAACACCTCCGTCCTTGGGGGCTATAGTTGCGCTAACGGTGCGACATTTTGGCACCATTTTCGGAACGCGCGTGGGTGCCGAGTTTAGGCACCGAAAACACTCAGAAGCCAGGTTCACTTCACACAAGTGCAGAATGGCGAACAGGAGACAGCAAGCCTGAAGGAGAAAAATGGTAGAATGCATAACTTCTTGAGTTTTTGACCAAATCAGGTGCTGTAAAAGCCCAGCTAGGGGTTTTTGGACGTGCTGAGTCCATTGGTGATGTTTTCACAGGCATTTGAAGACTCCTTATGCAGGTTTTTAACCATTGAAGCTTGAGGAAGCTCTAGGGAGCCTTAAAGCCCTCATTGTTTGAGGCATTGCTCAGATGAGCCCATGACCATTTTCTGAGACTGAATAGTCATTTTTGACTGATTATTGTACTTTGAACACATTGGGATAGGTTTCAGATCCATTGGAGGACTTCTACAGGTATTTTTGCTCCATTGAAGCTCAGGAAAGCTTGGAGGCCACATGTAGAAGAGGTCATTGCTGGATGAGACAAGATCCATTTGCAGAGTTCTAATAGTCAAATTTGGGGTTTTTATGTATTATGAATCCAATGGTACAGTCTGTAAATTCATTGGAGTTGAGCAGCATCTTGTAAAGAGAATTTTGACAAACTAATCCCAAAGAGCCAAGTCCATTGAAGGAGGCTCAAGGAGATGTAGCCCAGAGAGGGGTGAACTTCTTTATCATCTTGGTATTGCTGTGATTTTGATGTGTTATTTGCTGCACTTTATATTGCTGTGTATTGATTTATAACACATGATTAACCTTTTAAAAGAACATTCCTCACACATGCACATTGCAAAGAAGAAGCATAAACTAAACACATAAACCCTCTTGCACATTATAACACATGAAGCAAGGTCCTGTTAAGGTTTATTTTTATGAGGTAGAGGGTGCTTGCATAGCATAACAAGTCAGCCTTCTATTTTCAGATCAGTGCATATATAAAATAGAGTTCAAAATTTCAAATTTATTCAAAAAGTTGTGGGTACTCTGCCTGCATGGTATCTTCATGCTCCCAGGTTGAATCTTCAGGACTATAGCAGGTCCATTGAACTTTTACCAGCTCTATAATTCAACTCCAGATCATTTTGACTTTTCTGTCCAATACCCGCACTGGCTGAACTTGAAAATCTCTCTCTGTCTCTTCCTGAATCAGAAGCCAATCAATAACATGGTTAGGATCATGTGCATATTTCTTTAGTAAAGAGACATGAAATACATTATGCACATTCATGGAAGCAGGTAATGCAAGCATGTATGCAACTGACCCTATTTTGTCCAATATTTCAAATGGACCACAGAATCTGGCTGCCAACTTTGTACAACTACCGAATTTCAAAGAGATTTTCTTGGGATTCACTTTCAAAAGTACATGCTCCCCTACTATAAATTCTCTAGCTCTCCTATTCTTGTCTGCATAAAATTTCTGTCTATCCCAAGCTGCCTTTAAATTCTGCTTCATCTTGACCACCTAGTCTTCCATTTCCTTGAGTAGTTCCGACCCAAGTACCACTCTATTTGCTGGGTTGTCCCAGCTTACTGGAGTATCACATTTCCTACCATACAAGGCTTCAAATGGGATCATTCTCAATGAAGCTTGATACCCATTATTATATGCAAAATCAACCAAGTGTAAGTAATCTTCCCACTTAGATGGCTTATCCATCACATACATTCTCAGCATGTCTTCAATTATTCAATTGACTCTCTCTGTTTGCCCATCTGTTCGGGGATGATATGCGGTGCTAAATTTTAGATTTGTGCCAAATTCTTTAAACAATCCCCTCCAGAAATTGGAGGTAAAATTTGTATCTCTATCCGAGACAATTGTCCTAGGTATCCCATGCAACCTAGCAATTTTCTTCATGAAAATTTATGCAATATTAGCCATTGTATGCGTTGTTTTCACAGGCACAAAATGAGCAGCCTTTATTAATTTGTCACCCACCACCATGATTGAATCATGTTGCTTATTCGTTCTAGTAATCCTGTGATGAAATCCATGGTGATCACTCCCCATTTCTTCTCTGGGATTGTCAATGGCTGCAACAAACCCGTTGGGTGCCTATGCTCAACCTTCACCTTTTGACATTCCATACATAGAGCAATGTAATCAACAACATCCTTCTTCATTCCCAGCCAAAAAAACTGGCTTCTTACCGCTGTAATTGTTTTCTAGTAACCGAGATGTCTAGCATAAGGAACATCATGCATTTCCTTCAGTACCACATTCCTCAGTTCTCCGAAACTAGGAACATAGATTCTATTTTTATGCATGAGTAATCCGTCTTCCTTTATCTCATACTCCTTTATTTTTGGTTGTACATCTCCCTGCTGTAAGTTTTCCTTTACCTATAGGTAATGTCGATATGTAACAAGACCATCTAAAATTCTGCTCTTCAAGTCTGACTGATGCATACTAACAATAGTAGCATGCATGAGATGCACTCTCCTACTAAGTGCATCGAAAACTTTATTCTCCTTCCCCTTGATATGATTGATGTCGAAGTCATACTCACTTAAAAATTCCATCCATCTTGTTTTCCTGGCATTCAAGGTTGGTTGTTCAAAAATATACTTCAGGCCAATGTGGTCTGTTCTTAATTCAAATTTCTTCCCCATGAGATAATGTTCTTAATTCAAATTTCTTCCCCATGAGATAATGGAAGAAAGTTTCAAGTCATGCGTGGCATAGTTCCTTTGATGTTCCTTAAGCTTTCTGGACTCATACCCAACGACATGTCTATTTTGCATGAAGACTCCCCCAAGTCCTTCCTTACATGCATCTATACATACCACAAAAATTTCATTTGGGTCAACAATCTTTAACACAGATGCACTAGTAAGTAATTCCTTCAATAGATTAAAATTCTTTTCACACTTGAGTTTCCATTCAAATTTAGTTCCCTTCTTTTGCAAAGAAGTGATGGGATGAGCAATCTTAGAGAACCCTACTATGAACCTTCTGTAGTAGCCAACTAATCCCATAAAAGATCTGATGTCTGACACATTTATGGGTGTTGGCCATCCTCTAATGGCTTTGATATTCTCTGGATCCACTGCTATGCCCTGCTCTGAAATAATGTGTCCCAAGTAATGGATCTTCTTTTGATAAAAAGAACACTTACTCCACTTGGCATACAACTGATGTTCTTCAGTACTTGCAATACCAGTCTTAAGTGATGTTCATGCTCCTCTTCATACTTAGAATAGATAAGTATGTCATCCAGGAATACTATGACAAACTTGTCCAAATAATTTATGAATATGACATTCATTAAACACATGAAGACAGCTAGTGCATTGGTCAGTCCAAATAGCGCCACTACAAATTCATAATGCCCATACATGGTCCTAAACGTTGTCTTATGAATGTTTTCTTCCTTGATTCTTACCCGATGGTATCCTGCCCTCAGTTCAATTTTTGAAAATATCTTTGCTCCTCTTAGCTGATCAAAGAGGTCACCAATTCGGGGTAGAGGATACTTGTTCTTTATAGTGTACTTGTTCAACTATTGGAAGTCAATTTATAGCCTCAAGGTTCCATCCTTCTTTTTGACAAAAAGTACCGGTGCTCCCCAAGGTGAAACACTTGGACGTATGTACCATTTATTCAACAATTCTTTCAACTACATTTCTAATTATTTTAACTCTGGTGTGCTCATTCTGTAAGGTGTTTTTGACACTAGGGCAGCTCCTGGCACTAAATCAATTGAGAAATATATCTCCCTTCTTGGTGGCAATCTAGGTATTTCTTGGAATACATCTTCAAATTCCTACAACACCGAGAAATCTTCAAGGATTGGCCCCTTTGTATTATCTGGCTCTTCCACATGAGATGCATATAGTTGACATCCTTTTCTAAAACATCTTTTCAACTATAAGGCTGAAATCTCCCTTATAGAGATGGGTCTTGGAACTCCTTTCACAGTACTCTGTTTTCCATTTCCATCAAGACATGTAAATGTCTTGTTATGACAATCTAGGACAACATGATTCTTTTCCAACCAATCCATCCCAATCAAAACATCATAAGACCCCAATGGTATGATATTTAGATCAATACTAGTATTCACACCATTAAGACTAATGGAACAACTTCTGACCATATCATGGATTCTCCTTTTGGTTCCAGTGGCTAACTGAGCCAAACTTTCTTTTCGAAGTTGACTTTTCTCCAAATGTAATCTATCCATTATCTTAGGATCAATGTAGCAATGAATTGCTCCTGAATAAATCAAAATAGCAACAAGCTGATTTATGACCTTACCTTCCACCTTGATCATATTGGACTGGTACTCTGCTTGTCAATCATTTAAAGTTGCATAGATTCTTCCCATATCTTCGACTGTTGTAGCCTCTTGGACGTTGTGCACAGTCTTCACTCTGTCTTTTCTGTGTGGGCAATCCTTGTACATGTTATCTTCTTTGCATCCCCAACATTGGATTGGTGGTCTTCCCCTTTTTCCCAAGGAATCTTCTTTCTTGGATTCCCCCTTATCATACTGATCGTGTCGATTTCTATTAGGCTCATTCCTATTGAATGGAGGTTTGAATCCTTTCCTCCTCTGATTGAACTTCTCATTCTTATTGTCCTTCCAATATTTATGCAGGTATTCTCTTCCCTGGCCTTGCTCATACAGGTATTTATCCTTCCTGATGGCCTTGATCAAGGTTCTAGGTTCATCATACTTGATCTTTTCCTTATAAAAGGCTGACAATCCACTTAGAAATCTCTGTATTTTCACTTTCTCATCACCAATGAACTTGACATATTTTAACAATCCCAAGAACTTCTTCTCGTACTCTTCCATAGTCATGCTTCCCAACCTAAATTCAAATAACTCCTGCATTTTCTTGTCATAGAAATGCTCTAAGAGGTACTCCTTCTGGAAGTACTTCCTGAACTATTTCCAAGTGATCCTACTTTCATTAACATGTTCCACTTGCTTCAGTTGGTCCCACCACATCGCGACCTTCCCGTGTAAATGGTAGGTGGAAATCTTGGCTTCCAGGTTTGATGAACAATTATGCAACTAAAAATATCTCTGGATCCTAAGAAACCATGCTTCAACATCATCTTCCATTTCTCTTTCACCATCAAAGGAAGGTGGCTTGAGCTTCCTCATCTCTCCGTGCAAAGTATCTACCTCTTGTTTCCTTCTTTGGTGTCTGACAAGAGACACCTCTGGAATGCTTACGAGATCTTCTGATGCATAATTTTTTTTTTTCTAAGTAAGGAGATGAGTGGTATCCATGAGCTCTGCTAGAACTTCTAGAATAACCATCTCTTCCATGATCATCCCTTCTTTCATGGCACCTGTCTTCTTCCTGTTGTCTTGAGTTTGATCCCTTCTTCATTTGTCTCTGCAACTAATTTAAGCTCTGAAACAGTCAAGCATTTATCTAACTTTTCTCTCTCATCAGTCTCTCGTTGTCTACTTTGTAGCTCTGCACTTCCATCTTCAGGCTTCTTACTGTTTCTATTAACATTTCCTGCTCTCCTTTTCCTTTGCATCCATTGGAATCTGTCTCTGCATTACCAACTCTGGTATTCTGGCCTTCAACCTCCTTATCATGATCGGAGGCTCCCATGTCTTCTTCCATTTCCTCAATACGCATCCTGAGTTGATGTGTTTAAACCCCTTAATTCTGCAAAATGTGCAAGTGACCATTTTGTTAGAATTATGCATATGATAAACAAAATTGTCAAACCATGCTACAGGTCTACTTCTTTTTTTGTTCATGGATACCATATCCCCATTCTCCGAAAATAACAGTGTCATGTTATCCTTAGTTGACATAGAATTCCATCCTGCACAAGCGCTTCCTTCAAACCACCTTCCCAGTTGACCATGACTAGAAACCGCGGCTAAATCCTTCCTTAGCACTTTTCTATCTCAAAGAAAACCAATTCGACCCTTATCCCTCCTTCCCTCAGATCTCAATCTGCATATGACCACGACCATGACCCTGCGCTTAGTTGAAAAAGAGCTTGTCCAGAGCTTTGAAACTTCGTAACTTTCAGCCAAGACCAGATCAACGGTCCTCATCCTCTTTCATGATCAACGATCAAGATCCACTTCGGGACTCTATGCTTCGGGAGTCTCAACTTTCCTCTCTTGCCTCCTCCCAGAATGATTTTACCCAGAGTTCATGATCTACCAATGGGTGTCCCACCATAGATCAGTGGTTGTGAATCGCTTCGACTCTTCGGGCTTCAAAAGTTTCAAAATTTCCTCCTGCACTTTCTCTCGGAGTGCATTCACCCAAAGCTGATGATCCTTCGATGTGTGTCTTCTGGAATCAATGGTCGATATGTACTCCGACCTTCGAGAGTTTTCGACCCAATGCAACATGTCACATCTTTCCCCTCTAGGGTGCCTAGTCTCTGGACTGCACTATCTGTCGCCACGTAGCGAAATACTGGAAGCAGACAAGTGTCCCAATCAGGTGGGTGCCAAGTGTCATGTTCTAACTGACTTTTCAATATTCCAAATACTCAAAAATTACTGACATGTGGCACACATCCCATGTGTCCACGTCATCCCAGGTGACATCTGCAAGACATGTCACTTTGGGAATTCCAGGGTCCACATCACCTCTAGGTGATGTCATCGTGCCCCATCACTTCGGCTCTTCGGGCTTCGAGACTTCGGGAGTTTTCATACTATCACACTTCGAATCTTCCCGAACTTCGAATTCCCAAACTGGCCAATCTGTCGCCATGTGCCCTCCTGGATCGGATGACTAAGATTCACTTTAGGTATTCACTTGGAGTCCATGGATCTACACCACATGTCTTTCGCGGATCGATGACTACGATTTCTTCAGGACTTCGGACTTCGAAAATCTCAAACTTCAAAACTTATTTGGCCCCATTGGATTTTATCTGAAGCCTTGGATTTGGTGACGTGTGGCTCTCAATAGATCAATGATTGAGATCCTTCTAGGTCTTTGGATTTCAGAAGTATCAAAATTCGAACCTCCTATTCGCTCACTTCTTCCTAGAGCATTTTATCCGGATCACACGATCGATTGACGCGTGTCCTCCTACAGATCGATGGCTCCCAACTACTTTGGCTATATGGAGTTTCGATGTTTGAGCACCAACATGTCACATCACTTACTACCTTTCCATTTGCGGGGGTGCACATCGGCGGTTTGGAGTAACCCGCTTTTCACCCCGTAATTCTCCTGACACTGACATGTAACCCCCTCGGTGAAACTGTGGTTTGGATTGTGGGACCGCCTTGAGGAATTAACTCCCATTCAACTTGGTTCCCTGCAATGCCTATTGTCCGTTGATCTCTCTCTCTAATGGGATCTGACAGTTGTGACCTTAACCCTTGTTTACTTTTCATCGGAAGACCCCTGTTCACCTGTCCTCCAATCCAATGATCCCGGATCTCTCCTGATCCTATGGTGGCGATCGCTCCCGAATTCGAAGGGGATGATCATGATCCTTCGAACCCCTTATAATGGATCTCCGACGTTCAATATCCTGCGTAGATTCTGCAATGCCATTCCTCCTGAGCTTTTCAAATTCACGGTCAGAGTTTGATCTTGACCACGAGACTCTGACCAACAGACCTTGCCCATACTGGCTCAATGTTTCAACCAGAAGATGTGATACCAATCTATAACATCCACAGCCACCCACAGGCCGAGGCATGTTACCTTCAAGCCCACCCTTGGACTTCATACTCTTATCAATGCCTTCTTTAATTAATAAGCACGCATAAGATACAAGATTTAACGACATGCACAACAATATCCAACAAGCATGGATAATCTAAGATTTAGTTAAACGATAATTAAAATACACAGCAAAATACATTCATACAAAGATAATAATATCACAACAGAGAGCACTTATATTTATAAAAAGGCGACATAACTGGCTACAGACCAAGGACGTTCCACCCAACCGTAGACACCACTACTCCAAATCTCAACAACAGTGTCACCCCTGAGCCAAGGCTATGAATCCATAAGGACGGTTCCAGAGTGTACTTGGGTTCCCAAACCAGTCAACTCTTAAGTTCTCATAGGTTTCTGTTGGCAGCCAATACGCATTTCTCCACTGTCTTATAAGCTGCCTACACCAATGTTTTGCAAACATCAATTTTCGTCGCATTTTTCAAATAAACGACACTTTTATTTTTGCGACATTTGCACATTTACCTTCGTTTTGTTTTCACGACTGTAAGCGTGAAAACTTGGTCTTTCGAAGTCGCATTTAAATCACTATTTGACCTGTCTTTATCCTTCTTTTCGACGTGCCTATTGAGCTTACTTTTCACTTATCATTACATAGTTGGCAAGATCTTTTGATTTGTATTTATGCTTCGATTGATTGTGACTTTGTCTCATTAAGTTTGTGATGCATTGGCATTTAGATTTATGTGTTCTTTGATTTGATCTACTTGACCAGTGGTTTCATAAAAATACATAGGTGATATGGTTAATCATTCATATATATATTTTAATATGATACCTATGTTCATGTTTTCATAACTATGGGTATGTTGATTATATGAAGACCCATTGGCACATTGGTTAAACTATTGATATGAGCTGTTACAATACATTGGTGCATGGTTAAATATTTGGTATTGGTTTCAAATTGAATGTTGATGGTTTAAAACTATGGCACAACGTTGATTGTGCGCATTGGTTTATACAATTACCATTGGATTCATTGCTCGGCCAAGTGACATGATTGTTGAACTATGCTATGATGGGTAGAACAACTATAAGCCAACGGTTGTACTTTGGCAATAACTATTTTGCATGGTAGAGATAAGCTCCACCACCTTCGCACGATGACATTTATAATTATCCCTTATCCCTGTTTACTTCTGTTAGCTCGAATAACCCTTCATGCACTATGCTCCTGTGTGTGTTATGATCCAAACCCTGGGCTTACCGTGTGCTCGGCTCCATGGCACCGGTGGTGCGAATCGAGCCAAACGGCAGCCAAGCCTTATTGTTATTTGACAATGCCCGCAAAGACTTGAAGGATAAAGGATGGCTTACCTTCGTGCAGAGATTTGAGGGTTTTAACTTATTTGTGGCACAATAGTTCGCTCTGACTTTTGATGGTTGTAGAGCCAAGGTGGGCGACATACAGTTGGAAATCGATGAGAAGTTTATTAGTTCTGCTACAGGGTTACCTACCACAGGCCAGCGTTGGTTCAAAAATTTGAAAGTGGAAGAGGTTCCATGGCCACTACTGTTCCTCTCGCGCAAAGTCACATCTTGTGAGAGAGGTATGCCCATATCCATGCTTAAACCACGATGGCATGACCTTTTGACAATAGTCAAACAGTTCGTGACCTGTGAAGGTCGATATGGACTCATGTTTCTCTACCACCTGCGTTTGTTAATGAATTTTATGGGATACCCATTGAATATGCCCTTTTACTTTCAGCGTAGCCTATATAAAATGTCAAAAAGGTTTGAAAGGGAGAAGGCCGATAGTAGCCTGTTCCACCATGGACTTATTAAACTTATCATTGTTTATCACTTGAGTTTACATGGTGATAGCTGGAGATATTTCATCACTTGAAATGGTTTTGATGACATAGACCCTGTCCAGGTTGACAAGCCTGTGGTGAATGAAACCAGGGTCGGGCCACCCGTGCCCTTCCATGTCCTATTGCCATCTCCTAAACCCTCGGCCAACCCTAATGTTGACTTACCTGATGCTATGAATGAGAAGGTTGAGACTATTAAAAATCCTCTAAGCAAATAGGCCAAGGCAAACCCTACTGTTGTTGCCAAGGGTAAAAAGAACGCTCGACTCATTTCAAGAATGGCAAGGAATAAACCTAAACCCTCGGTTGAGCAGAAGCCCATAATCCTTAGTGAGGATTCAGACTCTGACATAGAACGTTTCCTAGCCAGTGAGTACCCTTACTCACAGGGTTTATGCCCTGAGCCACCTTATGATTTCGTTTTGAATCTTCCCCCTTGCCTAAGGAATAATCCTAGCTACCCTGGTATCAAATTACCTAATGAAACCCTTGGAAATATAATCAAACCCTCACCTACACTTTTGAGACCCACACAGTCGTCCTATGACCAATGTGATTTGTGGTTGGAACGATACTACATCGACGTTCCCCTACTCCAATCGAAAATTCAATCGCTGGAAAGTCAAGTTGCAGTGTTGACCAGCCAAAGAGACAAACTCCAAGCAACTGATAAGAAGCAGAAGACATCTGGCTCCATCATTTTCAAGAATGTTGAATCGGCCACAGTCGTTATCAACTCCAAATTGTCGTGATCAAGCCATCTGCTCGCCATACAGGTATGGATTTTGATATCGTTTTAGTTTTGTGAATGACCAGGATTAATATAGTGATTGGAATTTGGTCTTCGAATAGCTCTGTTTATATTTCGAAATGTCTCTGTCATAATGTGTTCATCCTGTATATTTTTCGCTTTGCTAAAAATAAATGGAACTTCGTTTTAGATACATGAGTTGATCATTCCCAGTTTAGCCATTGATAGATTTTTAATGGATTCGAATGGTCTTCGTTTGGATTTGATTTGTTCGTTTGTCTGATTGAGTTAACGAAACTGATGGTTTTCTTTCAATTGAATTCATTTTGTATCTACTCTGAACAGGAAGTTTTTCATGCTCAATTTAGAATACGATCATGTTTGGATTTGATTTCGTTATGGTTCATATGCTGTGATTGGCAAACGATTTCAATGAGGTTGATTTTTACGATCTTGTAATATGTTGTGTCATGTAATCTTCTAAGAACAGGAATACAACTCTATTCGGTTTCAATTTGGAAAGAACTACTCTGTTTCGTATGAAAACAATGCTCTCATTAAAGCCTGTGCAAATGCGCCTGAATCATGGAATGGCTTTGATTCATAATAACTATGTTAAAACCTTAACTGTCCGATTTTCTCTTATTCTGATTGGATTATCCCATATCTTGAGTTGGCAAGATTTTTTTATGAGTTGGATTCGGATTATAATTGCTGCTTTGTTTGATTTTAAATTTGCAAAACGAATTGGTCGACCTAGGTTATCTCTATCAAAATCGGTTATAATTCGTTTGAATGGAACGATTTTGATCAAAGTCAATCGATCTTGTTTGCCCAATTTGTAATAACAAATGATCGGATAATTCTTACGAATTCTGTTACCAATTAATTGATCCCGTTATGATTTCATTAGAATTGATTTTCGCACCAGCTTGAGTCGATCCACTCGTGGCATGAATCGTTTGCTATGTCAATACAGTTATAACGATTTGAAAATGATCTTGTTGGATTCGATCGTATCTTCTATTGATAAGGCAGCATAACAATTGCCTACGATTTGTTTTGATTATATCAGTTTCAAATTGATATCAAATGATTTCACAACTGTTGATTACGATTCTGTTCATTCAATTTTGTGGTAACAAAAGAAACATAGTACGCGTATCTCTATGATCATTTGATTGATCTTGATCCTGTTTGATTTCGAATGGCATAACCATTTCAATTTCAATGATTCGTTTTCAAATAGCTATTGGATGTTAATTGAATTTAATTCTTTAAAAAGATTTTCAATCGATTTTAATG
>ML781301.1:976527-991198 GCA_009831015.1 Picea engelmannii
CCCCTAGTTCACAGGCTCCAACTTGAAGGAAGCTACAACTCCCTAACTTCTTGTGGCTCCAACTAGAAGGAGGCTACAACCCCCTGAGTGCTATAGCTCCAACCAGAAGGAAGCTACGACCCCTTGATTTATAGGCTCCAACCTGAAGGAAGCTCCAACTCCTTGCGTTCTTTGACACCAACTAGAAGGAGTCTACAACCTCCTTTCCTTGCCCTGTCTTGCCACCCTAAAATATAAGTGTAGACTCAACCTGTGACTACCATGGATAAAGTCACTGATATATCAATAAATTTTTCACTATCACTGCCACATCAATTTGTCACTGACATACCATCCACATGTCACCATCGTTGATACTCAACATCAACAAACCGAATATACTCATAGATCATATATCAAGAACATATCTCAACCAGATGCTCAACATCACCAACACATGCCTCTACCAAGCATGTACTGTAACATCCCGCTCTTGTGCGCACTGAGTGAGCTTATTATTTTAGGACACTTGCATGCAAGTGATTCGGTTCATTATGCGATTGGCTATTTTGATTATGATTATGAGATGTTGTGAATATGATGATTTGTTATTATTGTTATATTTACATCGACATGTGCTATTGACTGGGTTCTCCTGAGTGTGAAGGACTCTGGACATTATAGGATATCGATGGCATCGATGAATCTCCTTGGACTCCAGATTGAGTCAGGGAGTGGAATGTTGTGTTTTGAATGATTGTAGATATGACATAGGTGACATATGTTTAGATATTATGATGTTGATTTTTATTGCTAACATTTTCATTGATGGATGCCGGCTGACGATAGCTTTCCGACCAAACTCACATTTGGAGTAAAGGGCTCACACACGACAACGATCCAAGAAATGGAAGATCAAATGCAAAAAATAAGATGAAGGATCAAGGAAGCACAAGATCGACAAAAGATTTATGTCGATGCGCATCATGTCGACCATAGTTATGAAGTTGGCGATTGAGTCTTCTTGCGTGTGAAACCACATAAGATTTCGATGAAGTTTTGAAAGGGTGCTCAAATCTCTCCTAGGTTCGTGGGACCCTTCATGATTTTGGAAAAGAAGGGGCCCATGGCCTATCGACTAGCCTTGCCTAATTCTTTGAGGTGTATGCACGATGTTTTTCACGTATCTATTTGAGACATTATGTTAGTGATCCTACACATGTTATTGACATGAGTTCCTTGCATGTATCAGATGAGGGTGCACTCACGGTAGAGCCAATCCACATCCTGGACCATTGCATTTGAAAACTATGACGTCAAATAGTAGATCATGTCAAGGTCTAGTGGGACAACTATAGTCCACACTCGGTGACCTGGGAGGATGCATATGATATGTGTCAGCAGTTTCTATTTTTGTTTGATAGCTAGACATATGATATTGTGATACACTTTATTTCAGCACTTACATAGTGTGAAACTTTGGGACAAAGTTTAAAACAAGAGGGGGTGTATGTAACATCCCGCTTTTGCGTGCACTGAGCGGAATTATTTATTGAGGACACTTGCGTGCAAGTGATCTGGTTCATTATGCGATTGGTTGTTTTGATTATGATTATGAGATGTTTTGAATCTGATGATTTGTTATTATTGCTATATTTACATCGACATGTTCTATTGATTGGGTTCTCCTGAGTGTGCAGGACTCTAGATGTTAGAGGATGCCAATGGCATCGATGAATCTCCTTGGACTCCGGATCGAGTCAAGGAGTGGACTGTTATGGTTTGAATGATTGTCGATATGACATATGTGACATGTGATTATATATTCTGATGTTGATTGTTATCGCTGACATGTTTCGTTGATGGATGCAAGCTGACGATAGCTTGATGACTAGACTCACATTTGGAGTAAAGGGGTCACGCACTACAACTAGATACAATGAGGGAGGGGTGTGGCAACAAATCTACCACAGCCTACTAGCACTCTCGTCGTGGCTCAAACTGTAGGTTAATGATTACCTATTTCGAGAAGACCCACGATGCTGTGAGGGCAAACTATGATAGCCACTCACGATGATTCTAAGGGGCATGCAATAAGGTAGGGTCCTTATTCCTTAGAGGCCCTTAGTCTCCCACAAGATCACCTAACGGAGTATTGACTCCATGGGTTTGACATCTACCAAATTCAGTCAAGAGGTGAGTGGCACCCTTGGAGCACGTAGTGTGTCTTGAAGGGCACATCGCAAAAATGAAACGGAAAGAGGCGAGTGACACCCTTGGAGAACGTAGTGCGTCCTGAAGGGCACGTTGTGATTTTAACTATGGTAAGTTAATAAACCTAGTGCCTATAAAACTATGCCTCCTTAGGACCCGGTCGACCTTAAAATGAATGATGGTATGAGTAAAGTTTATTAAAAAAAAATCCCTTAAGAACTGTCACTATCCTAGTGAATTTAAAACCTAGGTCTAAGTAGAACCTTTTAACCAAAAAAAAGAAACTAAATAGACATGAAACAAGAAGGGGATAAAGAAAATTCAAACTTTAATAATTCAAGTAAAATTTTATTGAAAGAATAATTTATTAAAAGGGTAAATTGTTGCTTATGTCTAAACCTACTAATTCTGAACTTAGATAGAAAAGTGGAAACTTAAAGAAAAAGGGGAATGCATAACATAATAGGGAATCTAGTCTTTGGAACCTTCTAATTGTGAACTCAACTAGGATTTGGGAAAGACGTAAGTCATTTAAGAATTGTAAGGGAATAAAGGGACACCGAGGAGCGTTTTTAGGAACGCTTTTAGGTGGGTGAGGGAAATAGGAAAATTTAATTAATTAATAAATTGATTTTCTGGTGCAACTAGGGGATCGAGTGACATGTGTACGGGGGAGGTTTTTCCTAATTAAATTTAATAAAAAGGAATCTAATGAGGGCTTGGGAAACTAATCACTAAGGAAACTCTATAAAAAGGATGGCAGAGGAGGAGTATGGATCACATCTGATTTGTGTAAGGTTACGCTGCCAGAATTTTTATATTGACTGAATTTCTCTTGTGGGGGTTGGGATACCCAACTCGGATAACGAGTGGTAGCTCGACCTTACGAGGTGATCTGGGAGCTAGCATTCTATGGTATTGTGTGCGTGGCCCCTTTGTGGCATGGGGGGTTCAGGGGGGAGAAGAGTACCCATAGCATTGGCTGGGAGGTATCGGTGAGGTCTCATCAGTTGAAAAGCAGGATATGGACGAAGCGCACACACGGGGCAGTGTCTACGGGATCATTGCCTTCGGATTCAGTACGTGCATTTGAATTTTGTTTGTATTTTAGTTAAAATTATCCCGTGTGTGAAAATAATAATGATGATGAAGCAACAGATGCATTTCCAGTTGAAGCTATTCTATCTGTTCATAATATGGCATTAAATTTAAGCTTTTATTTAGCTTCAATTCCTATGGTGGTTTTAGGAGGCTAATTTGTAGTCGAGATGGGCTCTTAAAACTTGTTTTGTTTTGTAGCCCCTCCCTTCTGTAGCGATTTCTTAATTTCCTCTGCTAAAAATTTTAAACATGTTATTGCGTAGAAGCAAAAAACATTAAAGACCTTTAGTTATTATACAAACGACCTTCCCCCATCAGATGTTGATGTTTTGGACCATCAATTCCCGTGGATTGTGATTTTTGTTTTTGGGTAGTCGGCTATTGCCTTCTTCCCATTGTATTGGATTTTTTATCACTACCTCTCTTCTATTGTTTTTTTTTCTTGTGTCGATTTAGTTAACCGACGTATGCTTTTAAGCAACCTTATTGATATCAATCACATCCCTTCTTCAAGGATGACACTCCTACAAAATTTTTACATGTGCTCCCTCATGGAGTCTCCCTTAGAGCCTTGCGCAGGGTTGATTGTCTGGATACACTGGACTCTGGGAGGATCATGCTAGACTTGGATGCTTAGTTTGAGTTAAGAGGAATTAAACTCATGACCCAACCTCTGCTTGCATTTTTTTATCCTTCCTGTGTTGCAATTCAATGATTGGTTGTAAATAGATTTTATTCCTGGAGTGTCTGATCTTCACGTGGCCAGAATGAGCACACGACCCAGCCTCTGCCTGCATTTTTGGGTTTGTAAACCTTGTTAGTACTGCACGTCAATCGATGGTCTGTTCTTGGTTGTTCTGTAAGTATTTCTCCCTGTCAGGACTGTGTATCTTTCCAATCCGAGATTTTTCTCCTTTTTGTGTTTTCCTATCCACAACCATAGTAGTAGCTATTGGTGCCATCAAGATGCTCCTTGGTATATCATTCCATTAGTATTATTCTGTAGCTAGAATGATAGAGTTATATCATTCCCTTGGTATTATTCTGCAGCTAGTATGATAGAGTTATATCATTCCATTGGTATTATTCTGCAACCACTATGATAGAGTATTATCATTTATTGACTTAGCAGAGGACATAACGAAATATTTTGCCTTAAACCGGTGGCCAGAACCTCAGCTTGGGTTGCATGAATGGGGGATTTAAATATTGACCGTGTTGGTGTTTGCGTAATTATTGTATGGACTTGTCCCCGCCAGTGGATATTTGTTGTCCAGACGTCCCTTGTTGTTGTCTCAACGATTCAGTCGCTGCACCCATTGCCTTCCACCTGAAATCGTAGGAAACACATTAACTATCCTAGCTATTGATAACAATGAGTTATGACGAAGGAATGGCAGGGATGAGTTTAACCTTCTTATGATGCACCATTTTTAGCAATGATGAACCTTGAGATTTAATGCTTGTGTAACCTTTTTCTTTTGTCTAGTGGTGGTTCCCTTCGTCTTCATACTCTGAGATTTCTTTTGTTTTTTTTTTGTAAATTCATGAATTTATGAGATTTCTTGGGCCACTTTATTATTTCTAATCCTCCATTTAATTATTTAATTATTCTAGTATTTTGTGAATCTCCATTTACAGATAGTTGGCAGGTGTTATAGTTCTAATTCTGAGATCCCTGGGGTTAAGTGTGCCCAACTTTTAATATCCTGTGAATAAATACAAAGTGATTTAATAAGAACACAGAGATATTATTTAATTATTCTGAGGTTTCGAATATCACCGGGAGATATAATAATTAGTGGTTGGAGCTGACAACGATTCAATTGACTGAGGCTGCATTGCAATGGTTATTTAGTAGCGAATTTAACTCAATGATTATTCACTTTTTCCAGATCCTTGAGGGGGACGTAGTCGTGTTGTTTAAATGCCCGAATTTAAACCTCTCACAGCGATATAATTGTTATGATTACGATTGCTATGCATAGTTTTAATTGTTTAATTATGTTGTTGTGATTTTCGTCTCATAGTAGTTTCAATTGTATTGCAACAGTTTTAATTGTATATTTGTGATTATTGCGTGAATGTTTTTAATAGTTTTAATTATTTTAATTATGTTGTTGTGATTTACGTCACATAATAGTTTCAGTTGTATAGCAACAGTTTTAATTGTATATTTGTGATTATTGCGTTAATGCTCTTAATAGTTTAATTGTTTTTACGATAGGGATCTAATTAAGGAACCTTTGAACTCATTGATGTTGTTATTAAAATCCGCGTATGAAAAATTGTAAATTTCCATTATTAATTGTTTTATTTTAAAGAAAGTAGGGAATATCGTTATGAGTTTTTATTTAGTCACAGTATGACCCTTTTCTCTAGAGTAGTCTACTGATGGTAAAATGGTAATGAGATACATCTAGATTTTGCAGATTTGAACCATGTGTTGAGTATAGCTTACCTTGCGCCTCATCTAGCTTGATTGAATAGAGAGCTCTCCCCTTCTATGCATAAGGTCGACTATTTAAGTTTGGACTTTTGGAGCATTGTATGGTGTTACAATTGAAGGTTTAGAGTGGTTTATGTTGCACCTTAGTTACATCGCGCTTGTCGCTCTGTGGAAACATGATTCCTTATGATTAGATCAATTGCGCTCATTGATTGATAAGTGTGTATGATAATCGTGCCATGGGTCTTGTGCTTCCTGATGATGATGGTATTTATTGGAATTGATGTTTGCACCTTTCTCTGTAATGTTTTATTGTGATTGTCTCTCGCTCACCGGGAAGGTTCTAGTTATTGGTCATCGAAGCTGTTGTGTTTGGATTGATTGATGTTGTCCTTTAGCTTGTACATGTGATCTTGCCTGTGTCGGGCAGGATGTAGACACCTCCTTATTCCTTCGAACAGTCACCAGCCGTGAGACCTTAAATGGTCAAAATTGATGGGAACCTAGGCTTGAGCGTTGCTTATGTGTATTGGAGGTCCTAACATTGTAGGGTAGGACGGCCAGGTAGTCGTTTTTAATTTTTTCTAATTGATTTTCATATGTTGCATCTAGCTGCATGGTGTGTTAGTATGCTAGGTCGTTTTGTTGCCTGTTTCTTGAATTGCATGCACTGTGCTCGTCATCGAGTTGCGTTGATTTACTGTTGTCGTTGTTACTTTCCTGCTTTCATGAAAAAAGAAAAAAAAATGCACTTGCTATGCGTCGCATGTTGTCTTAACAACGGGGGTTGTTACATATGGTATCAGAGCTGGTTCAAACAATGACTTGGGATCACTATGGCTTCATGTTGGGCCTAGACCACTTTTGAGGAAACCTTGGTCAGGTTTGACCACCTTTTGGACTTCGTTGCAATGGTCGAAGATGGAGCACCCAGGCGGAGCTGAGATCACAGATCTCACTGATTTTGTAGGCTATGTGGACCCAGCAAGGGGTTCCTTAGGGTTTTTGTAATGGGTTAAGGGATGTCATCCCATGGGTTCTCCCATGTTTAGGCCTTTTTGTAAGGAATTGTAAAAGTACAAATAGATAAGAATGTATGGTAGAAGGAGGGAAGCTAAGTGATGTAAGAATGAAATATTGGTAGCTAAGTGCAAGTATTTTTGGGTTTCTTTGTGCAATAGAATGTGTATGTAAGGTTTTGTGCTTGATAGAGAAGTTGGATTTGTTCCTTGACCTAGTTTTGGGAAGGAGGATCTTGCGTTTAGTGCACAGATCTCATGTTCGATGCGAAGCTCGACTCTGTGGCTTAGTGCATAGGAGTGAATGAATGTAAGATATTGAAGAATAATAGAGAAGTCAAAGCAGTTGGTGGACATAGCCCCACACTGGGGTGAACCACGTATATCTTATGTCTTTGGTTGGATTTTCTCTATATTGTTTATGTTATGAATCTTATTAGTGCCTAGATTATTATGCATGGTAGATAGATTTGTTGTTGCTTAGTGATTTGCTTGTGTTAAGGATGAATGAATGATAGATCTACCTTATGATGCTAAGTGTTATGTGTATATTGTCATTGTTACTGTGCCAATCTATATTTGGGTATGTTCTGTGATGTTAATAAGACTAATGAACTAATGCATATCACCTTCTAAGTGTTGCTAAAATACTCTGCAAAGTGTTGTGATCACAGATCTGTGTCCCATCTTGGTTACAGACACCTGCGTCCTGTAACCCTCCCTACCTGTACCTCGGGTGAGACTTCTCCTGCCTCACAGGTGTTGCCGAAAGGCAAGGCAGTTAGGGTTTTGTTGGTGTGTTTTTGAAGCGTTGAACCCTAGGTCTTCCCCTATGCCAACAAATGGTTCCATTGTCAGATCCTGAAACTGTGATTGATGGGAAATGAAGTAAACAAAAGAGAAGCTCTGTGTGTAGATCTGTTGTTGATGTGCACAGTACTCTACTTGAGTTGTGAATCTTGGTGCTAAGAAATAAACCCAATCTGAAGAAAAGAGGTAAGATCTTAAAAGAGGTAAAGCTTTGTGCTTTGATAAGAGTAAGATAAGTAGATTTTTTGTTTTGAAAGCATGAATTTAGGTATGTTTAATAGATTCCATCATAGTCTGAAAGCTAGGGCACAGTTAGAAGAAATATTTTATCTAAATAAGTTTAATGGAAATGAAGAAAGATATGTTATTCCTATGCATAGAAAGAAATTTTGGACTAATAAGTGGATGCAGGAACCTAGAAAGAATTTTTGCAGATTGCAGGTCCAACATTGTGATCCTAGTGCGCAGTACAAGAGAGGTTGGGGAACATACAAGAGAAAGAGAGGATTGACACTATGTTATAACTGCAAAAGACAGAGACATCTTGCTAAGGGATGCCCTGGTACAGGTCCTATCTGTATTTGTTGTAAAATTGTTGGTCATGAGGTTGAAGATTGTCCAAGGATGATTGCTAAGGTCGAAAGAATGAACATAAGACAAGAAAAATATGAAGAAAGTCAAGAGACTAAGGGCATGTTAAAGAATCATAAAGAGAAGGAATTAGAGGAAGTTCATACTACATTAGTACAGTTGAAAGAAATGATGGATATTCACAAAGATGTTAGTTTACCAGAGATCCTGAAAGTAAACCAACACATAAGTACAAGAATAGAAGACTTCAACATAGACTGTGTCTTGGATGAAGAAACAAAAGTGAATATTATGACAAAAGACACTTGGGAAAATTTGGGAAATCCTATTAAGGTACCTTCATTAGGAAGGATAGGCTTGTTTAAGGGTAAGATGATAACCTTATGTGGAAGAGTTACCAATGTACCTATTATTGTTCATGGAACATCAACTAAAGATGAATTTGAAGTCATTAAGTTTGTTGAGAACAACGTCCCTTTCCCACTTTTGTTAGGTAAGCCTTAGATTGAGAAGGATCAGATAAAAAATAAAGCAGAGGAAGAAGCTATAGAAAAGAAAAAGTAAGAACTAAGGGATGTCATAGCTAAAAAAATAGACCGGCTAATAGAAGAACAAGAAGATAAGTTGAAGCAACATAAGGCAAGAGAATTAGTTGTCGAGGTTGAAAGAATGCAAGAGGGTTTGAAGGACCTATCCATGCAAGAAAGAAGTATACCCACCCAGGAAGTATTAAGAGAAGGGATATTAACTTCAGACTTTGTTAAAGCACCTCAACAGTATGAAGTCACTACACTAGGAGAAAATAAGAATAAGAATGGGAAGAGGAATCCAGACATAGTTAGAGAGACTCAGATCATAGGAAAGAAGGAAGGGAAGCTCAGTAAGAAAAAATCCAAGTTGGAAAAGCTACATTAAGTTACAAAGAAAAAATGGAAGACTTCGCAGGAGGCATGTTTTTAGGATTCAAATAGTGCCTTGCTTATTTAACCCGTTGCTCGCTGCACCGTGACCACTTTTCACCACTTGTGATTAACTGAGCTAAAAGAGAGTTGATTGTATGTTGAGATGTGTTATCAGAAACTAGACATCATTGTCTATTTTTCTACACCACTTATCCATTCGTCTACCCCGACCTGTCTGTTTAACAGTGAGAATGTCGGGCGAACCCACTGACTTAGAGAATTCCATCGAGGAGGTTCTTAAGAAGTTCATGGCTGATAGAGCTATGTCTGAAGGTGTTCAAACATCATTGACTAGGGGACTATTGGCTTCCCCTTCGACTAGGCATTGTTCTAGCCATGTTAACCCCACGACTGAGAAATGAAGTAAGCACTGCAACGATCTGGCTAATGCAAAGCAGATCCCGTCGATCTTACTAGAGTATATCCCAAATTTGGATGGTGTTGCTACCTACGAAAACATTCCCCGATACTATGAGTACACCCTGATCACCACATACATTCTGAAAGGGATACACATAGTTGGAAGTTAGTTGGGAAAAATCCCACTACAGAAGAACATCGACTTCAATCTAGGTGACATAAAGAACTATGCTATGCTAGCACCCCACTGCTACCTGACGACGTCAATTGGGAAGAAACCTTGCCTCATCTCGCAACCATGGATTAAGGATCTGGCACAGTCCACTATACTAAATGTGATGAAGATTACCCATTTTGGCCATCACCAGGAGGTTAACACTTGCGTTAAAATATTCTTGTCATGCTACCATGGTGGATACCTATGGCTCGACCGATGGATTACTGTGGATTCGACGCTGATCCACTGGATTATAGAATTAAGCATGCAGGGACCTGACCCTCAATAGTTTTATCCAGGGAAGGCCTCAAACTGCTCCTTGGCACAACACATCAAGGAGGCTTACGACGAAGTCGAAAAGGTAAAGTGAGGCTACAAGGTAGCCTCTATCCAGGATGGCATAGTGCACCTCGCTTGCCAACTCATAGATGGAAATATAGTAAGAAAGAACCTTCCCACACAGGTCACCAGGTTCGTGGTGGACCTCACTGGCATGCAGATGAATTGGGTGAGTAACCTCGTCAATGAACTCGAGAAAGACTGTCGTGAAGCTCAATATCAGGGATACGATTTCCACTTTAGCTGGTTTCTCATGTTGATTGCATTTGTTGCTTGGAAAATGCCTAAAGGAGCCACCTTTCCGGAGATTGAACCACCGAAGTCGTTGGCCGCTAGGTTTTCTACATTGTGGTACACCAACGACATGTCGAAGCAATGGAAGTCAAAAATTTTGTTCCATGTGTATTATTAGCAACTGAAGGTTTCCATTGAAGCATTTTCGCGCATGACACCACGCACCTTGCACCAGTATAGACCAATAGCCAAGTTCCGCGTGATAGAAATTTTATCTATATCACTGCACGCAGAGACGAGAGAAATAAAGAGTTACAGTCATATTATAAATTGACAGACTAAGACATGGAATAGATCATGAAGGAGTGGCTGGAGGAATTTCAGACACCTGTCACTGATGCAAAACTCTCTGACACTAACATCATAGGAAGCCCCTTGGTCACACGGGTCGAGCATGTTGGACAATCTAGTGGGACAAAGATGAAGAATAAAAAGGAGGAAGTACAAAATATAGAGACTGATGAGGAGGACAACGCTTCCGAACATAACAGTTATGACTTGCCCAGAGGAGGAGGCGAAGACGAAGAAAATGGACAAGGAGGAGGCAAAGATGAAGAAAATGGAGAAGGAGGAAGGGATGGAGGAGAAAATTAAAAAGAAGGTGAAGCTACACCACCGAAATATCCCCCTACTGAAACAATAATACCACAGAAGAGGAAGGGTTTGTTGAAGAAACCCTCAACAAGAAAGAAGATGCGTGCTAGTAAGCCCTAGTTAGAGGCCACGCTCATGGAGGATGACATTAGCTTGGTCTGCGAAGCGATGGAGGATGCTTCCGAATATATCTTGCAGAGATATGGAGTGAAGTAGGAGGAGCTGTATGGAAGGGTCGAGAAGGAACTTAAGGAAATACAACAAGCTATTCAATTGATCCGCACAATACTTATTGTTCCCTCCTCGTCACAGAATAAAAAATTGGGGGATGAACCAGCCCAATTGAGAAGACTTGCAGATGCGACAAAATCCCGACTTCAAAGAATCCAGGAAGAGAAGGAGAAGGCTACAGAAGCCTTGAAACAAGAGAAGAATGAAGCCCTAGAGAAATTACGCGTAGAGCAGTACTGTTTAACTGCCTATGAAAATGAGAAAGAAGAGTTTCAGGCTATGGTCCAGGAGGAAAAAGTCCAGCTATAGAGAGAAAAGAAGCAGTTGCTTGCAGAACGGGCCACGGTTAAGGAAGTTTTCAATAAAGCATGTCATTCTATGCTAGGCTTGGTGCAGGAGGAACAGGGGTCGGTTGAGGCTCAAGTGGTGAAGCTCGCTGAGACCATCCAGTAGCTTCAAGCGAGGATAACAGAGTTGGAGGTCCAAGCAGTACCGA
The DNA here is from genome assembly GCA_009831015.1 of Picea engelmannii. Classification (NCBI taxonomy): domain Eukaryota; kingdom Viridiplantae; phylum Streptophyta; class Pinopsida; order Pinales; family Pinaceae; genus Picea; species Picea engelmannii. The sequence goes on from ML781301.1 coordinate 988,184, forward strand.
GCACCTCACAGGAGGTGCATGATCAGAGGGAGGAAGCCACTAAGAACACAGTTGTGAGAATCATAACCCTCGCTGCAAAATACAAACAACTGAGTGATAGAAGCGCGCAGACTTATGAATGCCTTGTAGAAGACCTAGAGATAAGGAAGTTGGAAGAACAGTTACAGGAGGCACAACAACATGAACTATCAGTATAGGCACAGATAAAGCTACTCACTATGGTAGAAAGAATGAAGGGATCTCAGGAACAACGCGCAGTGCAACAACAGATCAGTGCCCTCTAGGGCAAGGTAATGGAAGTTATGCATAAGCTACAACCTGTGCAAGATGAAGCCTGCAAGGTTTTTGAAGAAATTGAGGGACATGGCTCACAACTGGACCAAGTGGTTGCATCAGTAGAAGAACACCTGGAAGGGCCTGCTACAGAGCAAACAATCTAGGAGCTCCCTGAGTAGGAGGCTCAGGTGAAGTAGAAAGTAGAGGCATATCAAGTTAAGCTCAAGGCCTTCGAAGCAGTGTTTCCCAAACCTGAGTGACTTGGGATGAGTCACAGGTGAGTGTTGGGGGCATGTTGGCCCTCGACCAAGTTTTGAGGAAACCTTGGTTAGGTTTGACCACCTTTTGGACTTCTTCGCGATGGTTGAAGATGGAGCACCCATGTAGAGTTGAGGTCATGGATCTCACTGATTTTGCAAGCTATGTGGACCCAACAAGGGGTTCCTTAGGGTTTTTTTAATGGGTTAAGGGATGTTGTCCCATGGGTTCTCCCATGTTTAGGCGTTTTTGTAAGGAATTGTAAAATTATAAATAGATAAGAATGTATGGTAGAAGGAGGGAAGCTAAACGATGTAAGAGGGAAATCTTGGTAGCTAAGTGCAAGTAGTTTTGGGTTGCTTTGTGCAACAAAACGTGTATGTAAGGCTCTACGCTCGATAGAGAAGTTGGATTTGTGCCTTGACCTAGTTTTGGGAAGGAGGATCTGGCGTTCAGTGCACAAATATCCTATTCGATGCAAAGCTCAACTTTGTGTCTTAGTGCATAGGAGGGAATGAATGTAAGAGATTGAAAAATAATAAAGAAGACGAAGCAGTTAGTGGATGTAGCCCCACACTTGGGTGAACCACGTATATCTTGTGTCTTTGGTTGGATTTGTGTTGTATTGTTTATGTTTTTTTTTTTGTAAATAAGAAGTATATGTCTATTAAGAGCCTACTAAAGCCGAAGTAGAGTAACAAAATACAGAGATATCCAAGTTGCATTTGCTGGACTGCCCCAACAAAGGGGAAACCAGTCTAGCCAGCCCATCCAGCTCATAAGTCAAATGAGTCATAAGTTAAAGTAAAAAGACAGTGTTCAAACTGATCATCATCTAAGACTAGGAGCCTGACAAGACTTGAAAAAACACTAAAGACCTATACACCTGGTAGATAGCCTGACCACGTGGCGTGGAGGTCCTCTGTCCAAGGCTCTTCCTCAATATACGTCAGCTACATTTCCCATTGCCTTTCCCCTTCCTCGTCGCGCGCGATTCCCTCAGTGTTGCTCCCTCGTTCATCCTTCTCCCATTCCATTTCTGCTGGTTGCTGCTCCTCGTTCAGACCTTCACTTGTAGCAGCAGTAGGTGCCTCCATTGGAGTAGTTTCGACCGGGTCTGAGGAAAGAGCCACATGCATGGAGGAGAGAAATTGAAGACAGCTCGCCACGTTTTCGTTTGTAGCCTGTAGGCGAAAATGAAGATCCGCCACCTCCTGCCTGAGTACAAAGACCAAGTCGTGCAGTACAATTAGATGGTCTCTGAAATGTGCCCTGTCGAAGGAGTCAGTGGAATGGTGTTCAGCCCACTTAGGCACGCCATGAGGAGGAGGGTCGCAGCTCAAGTTGCCCAGAGGGTCAAGGATTGGCGTGGGGGCAGAGGGATTCACCGGGGGGTCTTGAAAGTGTCGATAGAGTGAATTTGGGGACCGGGGGATTATGGCCAGAGAATTGAACTGCGTGCTCTACAAAGCTGGCGAGGAAGCAACGATAAACTCAGACTGAAGATGGGGGGAAGAACAAATGGAGGGCGAGTCAGGGGGCGTGACCGAGGGCCGACGGGGCTTCGAGGGAGATCCCCTCCTCGGTCTTCCCCTTGGTTGAGTCATTATGTGCACAATGCGAGTGGCAGAAGATACTAAGAGCACCCAGTGCAGGAGGGTGGCAGGGACAACATCGACCCAGAGGAGACGAGTAGAGTCCAGCTTGTGCTGCAAAGGGAGGAGTCCTGCGGACAACAGATGGGGGAAAATGAAAAACATTATGAGCCAAGCCATTCAAAATTCACTAAGAAGGGGAGTGGGATACGTAAATGCTCCCTCGTATCGCCGTAATGGGCATTTAAACTCCAGGGAGGGTGGCGGGCTGTGGCACGAGCCCATCACGTGGCTCCATGCCGTGGTGGCTTGTGCCTGCTCCCATTCCTTGCCACGGTGACCACACTAACACCCCATCCGGGGGAACATATACCATTCCAGCCTTGCGAATACACTACTAGAGGATAGGGTGATCCTGATCCTGGGAGGAATTACACTGAAGGTCTAGTCCTCTCCAGTTGGTACCCAGATTAGCCAATTCGTCCGCAACTTGATTCACCTTCCTCCTGATGTGTGTGGGAATGATAACCTGATTTGGATGCAGTAGACCTGTAATGATCTGTAGGCCATGTGACAGTCTCCAGCCGGGTGAAATGCTATCCGGGTTTTCCCCATTTAAGATTTTGTGCAGCAAGCCAATGATGACTTGAGAGTCCCCCTTGACGACTATCTTTGTAAAATTATTTTTAATGGCCAGTTGCAGTCCTTTGATAAGATCCCAGAGTTCTGCTGCATTGTTCGTAGAATGCCCGAGGGGGCCTGCCCCTATGACGAGGATGTGCCCACGATGGTTACGGAAGAACACTCCATAGCCTGCAGCTCCAGGATTGCCTTTAGAGGCTCCGTCAAAATTGAGTTTGACGAAATCCTCTGGGAGAGGAGACCA
>ML781301.1:1009719-1027366 GCA_009831015.1 Picea engelmannii
AAAAGGGAAAAGGGAAAAAGTTAATTTCTACACCTGCCAAATTGAGTTCTAAATGAAAAAGGGGAAAGAGGGAAATCTAAAATAATTAGGAAACTAGGAAAAGAGGGAAACATAAAAAGAAAAGGGAAACACAAGCGAAAAAGCAGAAAGTAAAATTTAGTAAGGTATCTAGCATTTAAGAACTTTCTAAATTAACTCAACTAGTAAATTGGTAATGGGGAAAGTCATTAAAACTTGTAAGGGAATATGGGGACACCTAGGAGCGATTATAGGATTGAATTTAGGTGGGTGAGGAAAATAAGGGTAATTAATTAATTAAAGAAATTAATTTATGGAGGAATGAAGGGGATGGGTGACACTTGTACAGGGATGATTTTTAGGAATTAATTTATTAAACATTAAATTAAATGGGATTTTGGGAAGGTATAGGACTTGGAAACTCTATATAATGGAGGGAGGGGAAGGATGAAAGATATCTTCAGCTCGACGTAACGTTACGCTATAGAAATCTATACTTGAATGACTTAGCTTGTGGGAGTTGAGATACCCAGCTCTGTGAGGAGTGGTAGCTCGGCCTTGCAAGGCAAGCTGGGAGCTAGCTGAATCTCTGGATAGTGTACGTGGCCCCTTTGCGGCTCGGGGGGCTAAGGGGGAAGAAGAGTACCCCTAGCATTGGATGGGAGGTACGGGTGAAGTCTCGTCGGTCAGCAAGCAGGTGTTGCATAGAGCAAGCGGGACATAAACTTAGAGCGAACGATCAGACAATGATACACTTTCTTCATTTTGTATGGTAGATTGTAGTAGTAATATGCTTGGATCTGCATGTTTAGTGGGTAAGTAAATTGATTGTCTAGCATTCTAGTTGTTGACTGAGTTCTCCTTAGCCTAGATCGATGATTGATTGTCACCCATGGCCTTCGATTCCCGACATGTCTTGACTGCCTTGGGTGTATTGATTTGTGAATTTGTGGTCATTTTTCCCTTCATTCTTAGCTCATCAGTCCTCGCCTGAGCAGTCGGCCAGGAGCCTGATCTACGGTCATTGCTTCGACGTTAATAGACCTATGGATCTCAACACCCTGCTTTCCTGTGCATGGATGATGAGTGAAGGACATTCTTGTCAGCCTTCTACTACCGTTATTGTCCTTGGTTGATTGTTGATTCTGCCATCTACCAAAGACTTTTGCGTATGGATTATCTTGCATCTTAGTTGGTTTTTTCTCTGCGCCTTGACCGATAGAACCCTTGCGATCATTTCCATGACTTTTCCCATTGGAGCCTTGCGTTTCTCTTACTGTTGTCTGTGTTGTATTGGTGTTATGACAATGGAAAAATGAATTGATTCTCTGTTTGCATTTTTTTTTGGTATTCTGGTAATGGAAAAACGCAATGATTTCATGTCTGCATTTTTTTATATTTGGTATTCTAGCAATGGAAAAATGAAATGACTTCATCTCTGCAGTTTACGTTTGGTATTCTGGCAATGGAAAAATGAAATGATTCCATGTCTGCATTTTTATATTTGGTATTCTGACAATGGAAAAACAAAATGATTTCATGCTTGCATTTTTATATTTCGTATTCTAGCAATGGAAAAACGAAATGATTTCTCTGTCTGCATTTTGTTTTTACTTTGAGGTGATTTTTTCCTTGAAGAAGACTGCGTCTTGCACTTAAGAATTTATGTTTTTGATTATCTTGTTGCCTAGCAAATTCGCCCCCCTCTCGACTGCATTTCATTTTACTGCTGGGGCGATTTTTTCCCTTGTTGAAGACTGAGTTAAGCATTAAACTTACTGCCATTGGATTCCTATGTATGCACATGAATTGCAATTAAATGATGATGTGTTTTTCCTATTATTTCCCAGAGAAACGTTCTCTACGTCTTCATGTTGATTGCCCATGATTTTTACCGTTTTAATGTGACTGAGTTGTTGTAATTGACACGGAGTTTGGTTCTTTACTGATACCACCATTTTTTTACTACGATTAATACACAGATTATATTACCACAATTTACTCTCACAGGATCTTATTCTTTGTTTTTTAAATGCCCATGATTTTGCTTTTAAATGAGCTGAGATTGTTGTTTTAAATGCCCACGATTTTTTCTTTTAAAATGAGACCGAGCTTGTCGTAAATGCCCATGATTTTTCTTTAAAGAACTTGCCTGAGCTTGCTGATCTTACCCACGATTTTTTCCCTCTTAATAGCCTGGCAATTTTGGCTAACTGTCATGTCTGCGTGTTTCCGTGTGTTACCAGGCGTTCGGCATTTGTTAATTGCGATTCGTTTTTATTGGAATGTTTTTCGTTACTTAATGCCAGCTTGATCGCTCCTTTATTACTCACCAATTGCATTTTCATTTTTTGATGGCGTAATTTCCCTGCAAATTGCAATTTAAGGCTGGTGCTTGCAACCAATTTTTTAGCTGACTACTTGCTCCTTTAATAGCAACTCTTAGCTGCCAGGTGGAAAGGGATGACATGTTTTACACAACAATTATTTAGTTTTTCTTTAATGAATGACTTCTCCCTTAACAACTTTGGTTGGTACAGTATTCATTGATTAAACTGACTTTTCAATTAGAATAGCCTTCGTTGACTGGACAACATTTAATGGTTTAGTACAACCTTTAATGATTAAACATCCTTGTATTGAACACAATAGTCTTTAACTTGTATTGCAGCTTTCCATTTGAATAGACATCCTTGATTGATTAGACAACCTCACCTCCTTCTTAGACAGTTCTTAAGTTAATTAAACTTAGACTTGTCAATTCAATCTTAGTAATGATTAAACAAGACTTGCCAATTGATTAGTAATTGTTTTTATTTAGATTGAAATTATTGACTAAAGTGGAATGAAGGATTGTCGAACTGATTCGTAATTGATGTTATTATGATGGTAACTTAATGACTAATCTATATTTAGACATGCTAGTTAGATCATAATTATTGCTAATTAGATAGTAATTGTAGTTATGGTTTAGTATTGGTTATTTTAGATTTGTCAATTAGATGGTAACAATGGACAATGGTAATTAGACTTGCTAATTGGGTTAGACTTAATGTCATTTGATTGTAAATTAATGCCTAATTAATAATTTAGACATGCGAGTTAGATCTTACTTAATGTTTTTTTTTAGATGGAAATTTTTGAGGAGTTTAGACTTGATGAGCGATTGGGGTGTTAACAAAGTTGCGTAACAGTTGTGTTTCTTCCTTTGAGTATCATTGTCCAGAGTCTTGTTGATCGAATGCTTGGGTGTGGGTGTAGTCTTGTGTCAGATATTTTGGTCTCCTAGCGCGTGGGTTGGTCTTGAGTCTTGGCCCTTTTAGATTATGTTTGCGCCAAGGTTATTGTCGCACCTCTCATCTGGGGACAACATGGTTCCTAATGAAGGGATCAAGGTGCACCCTATTGGTTAGCGATGAATCATATCTTGGTCAGAGTCGGTGCCTTCCGTGTGAGTGTGGTGGAGTGTCATATGTTGACTTGGGCACGTGGGATGAACACATTTAGGTGTTGGGTTTGCACACCTTGAGGTTCTCGTCTTGTTTGTCTAGGTCGTTGTGTTAGTATGGGGATGTTGTCCCTTAGCTCATAGGTGTGGTTGAGTCTGTGTTGGATGGGTAGTCATTCCTCCATGTTATTCTGTGTGTGTTTTTCCCAATCTCCCTTGTGCCTGTGCGTTGTGTCATAGTTTCCTATAGTCAAGGTTGCGTGCTTCTGTTCGTCGTCTGTGATGTGGTCATACTATTGTCATCATTTCCTTTTTTCCCTTTAAAGAAAAAAAATATATTTCTTCTTCGCTTGTAGTCATAACGAAGGGGTTGTTACATGTACCAAACCTATACCAAATCATGTACCAAACCTATATCATACCATGTATGAAACCTGTACCATATCATCAACCTTGTACCAACATGTACCATAAACAATGTACAATGAGATGTGCCTCAACCACATAACATATCACTCATGACATGTCGCAATCATGCCATGCACCATGTACCATAAGATATGATCATTGAATTGCCTCAATAAAGTACCAAAAAACCAAGATCATATACCAAGTATATGCCTCAACCATGCACCTAAGATGTGCCTCAAGCATGTGCCAATGCCTCAACAATATACCAAAGACTTGCCTCAAGAATTCACCATAACATCATCAAAATGTAACCCTCTAAATATGCATATAAACATACTTGTAAATCCATAATAGACATGGTGTATGTGATCACAGACCTATAGAACTTCCTCAACTTCAACACAAGAGAATAACATCTTCATCAAACTTTATCTTAGTCTCACGGGACTAGTTTTTGGATTAGTCATAAACCCTAACTTTAAACAAGCATAACTCTGTACTTGGAATGAATAAAGGTATGAAAATTGTACCCAATATTCTTCAATATATTCTCTAAAATTCCTCCAATTTTCACTGCTTGAATCATTCAACAAAAGGAGTTATAGCGAAAATGGAAGACCTTGTTGAATTCTGGCTTATTCTAGAGAGTGAACTTGTAGAGAATTCCATGTGCTGGATATTTTATATCTGGTTATGAAACTCGCACACAACACACTACAAAATGTATTGTTTCCAATTCAATTGATCTCATATAATTTGGATCCTCTATGAATAATTTATGACTATTTTTCTTAGAACACCTGTTTGAGACTAGTTTCAAGACTAGTCAAAAACCCTATCTTCCATGGAGTGTATCTCCCAATATACAATGAACAAGAATATGAAATTTATAACACATGTACCTTGATATGTCATCTCAATGGCCTCTAAGTTTCGCTCTTAGAATCATTCTAGAAAAAATGTTATAGTGAAAAAGACAAGATGACCTTTAAATAACATACCTTAGAACACATCCTCACAAGAATTCATCCTCCCTTGGAATTTCACCTTCCTTACTTCATCTTCCCTTGGAAATTCAGCTAATATATCCTTGTTTACCTCATATAAGAATCACTTGCTCACTTAGACAGATATTCATTGAACTTGTGTGTATAAATGTGCTTATGAGAGACTTCTTGAGGTGTATCTATACTTTTTCTAAGTAACCTCTTTCCTTAACTTTAGGGATTATTTAATGTAACATCCCCATTATAATCCCCAGTTTAATTAATGCCGATGTGAATATAATATGTGTCTACAGCCAATAGATGTAGTATGTGAATTGTATTTCAATGTTTTATTAATAAAAATGTGATGCCAGTTGTTAAGGGGACATGGACAAGAGATGGGGGTTGAATTAATCTACAAGAGAGGGAAGTGTCTAGGATAACTGCTAAGAGGGGTCAAAGGGGGAATTATCCATTTATATCAATTTAACCCATTTTCCTAAACTTTCCAATTGTATATGAACTTTCCGATTTCTAATTGATTGTTCATGAAGCCAATCATTGAATACATGTAAGAGGGTGGGTGTGAGTGGTCACATCATTCTGATTGAGTGTTTCCAAATCCAATCATTGAATACATGTAAGAGGGTAGGTTTGATTGGTCACATCCCAAATTTATTGGGAACATGGGGGTTGAGTACAATCAGCTTGGGGAAGAGTGTGAGTCAACAAAGGAAATCCACATGAGAGGAAATTCGTATGGGTTGAGGAGGGGGTTTTTCAGTAAAAAATGTTGTGCATGGGAAGAAAGAGGAGAGGAAGAAGAGAGAGCTTGGAGCTGGTGTAGTGTTGGTGCAGACCACTTTGGAACAAAGTTCAAGGAAATGTTGATAAGGATAAGGATAAAAATAGAATATTATGGAAAGGTGCGGTAATTAATGAAGGTAGTTAGGTAATGGACCAAAGAAGGAGCACATGTCGGAAAACCTAGAAAAGCAGGGCCAAGAAACCAGGAATGTCAAAGAAAGGGTAGAAAGACACGTATTAAAGAGGAAAATAATTGGATTTTGGACCAACCGCGATTAGGGAGTTAGAAAATGGACAAATATAATCCACCTAGGGTTAGTGGGTTAGGGTTTTGATCATTTTTTTAACAGGAAATTAACCCCTTTTTGTGATATAAATATAAAGTTGTGAGATAACGAAGACATAGTCACAATCATAGAGATTATTATGATTATGAGATGATCTTAGAGCCAGTTTTTGAGAGAGAGAAACAAAGAGATTGTGAGGGTAAGGTCGTAAGTCATGGGATGTGGAGCCTACTACAATCTTATTAGCCTATGAGTGGAAATATGCAGTCTATGAGGGCTATTCCATAGAAATGCCAGTTGGGAAAAAGAAATGTAATGCACGCAACAATGTAACTTTGATGTAGAATAATATAAGAGGCAAGACAACCAAATCTTTGTGGATGTAGCCCAGGGGGGTGAACCACAGTAAAACTTGTGTCTTTGTGTGTAATATTTCTGTTATTTTTATACTAATGTTTAGTTGTGATGAATGGATTAATCTGTCAGTAGTAGAATGCATCGCACAATAGAATAACCAGGATACTTACTATAGAATAAACACTAAATGAATGCATTTTATTACTAAGTGGTAGATATAAGATATAATGATGTGTTGATGTAATATAATAGTAAATATGATGTGTTCTGAGGTAGAAAGAATGTCTCCCATCCCCACAGAAGTATCCCTTCCAAGATTGCAGACATCTGGGTCATGAAATCACCCATAAGCCATCTTAGGTGAGACTGCATTGTGCATTGTGTGTGTAGTGTTGCCTTCTAGTCTTTAGAAGGGTCGATCGTTTGTAGGGTTTTGTTGGAAACCTAAAGTAGAACTTGGGTCAGCCCAAAAACCTCTAAAAAATGGTTTTGTTTCCTGCTAAAACCCAAAAGAACATATTGGAAGGGACTTGTGGAGAAGAACAATGAAGAGAATGATGTATTAGAAGGGGATGTTCATACCATGGAACCCAACTAAACAGGATATTGAATGATGTCTGGCAACAAAAGAGCTCAAATTTGCACAGAAAGACAATAAAAACCCTAAGTATACACTGCGCCAATATTTGGAGAGGTACGTATTCACTGATCTTCATGAGGCATTTTTCTATGAATTTCCACATTTTCTGTAGGAGTGGATACTAAGATTAAAATATACTCACCCAACTAATCAGATAAGACCAGTAGAATGGACTACTGAAAATATTGCACATCTACATAAAGTCAATAAAAAATTCACATGTGTTGAAGAAAATATATGAAATGATCTTACCCAAACATTTTTAGTTCTTTCTTAGCTAAATCAAGATAGACAGGAATATCACCCTATGTTTATAGCCATCAAAATTTGTATCCTAATTCACAAGTATTGATTACAGGTGCTTAGGCTGTTTTTTTTATAAATGAAAGCTTGCTGGAAAATTCATTATTTATGTAATTTTATTAATATAATCGATGCTGAAATAAATATAGAGACAGAAGTAAAGACACCAAGTCAATAATCAAAACAGATGAGACATAAAGAAATCGTTTATTTCATTCCAATTTATCAAAAGAATCGTTCTCTTTACAAAATTCCAAGAGGAAGTTTTGGACCAAAGTCAAACTTAGATGTCCCCGATGAAAACCATACAAAAGGAATTCTCACAGAAGGTAAAAAACCGAACTTTAAAAGTTGGATTAGCTTGCCACAGATTGTTGCTTACTCGACTCTGCACAATAGCCTTTGTCAATCATGAAATTTAATTCACAAATAGACAAGTCTACACAGACTATCAAAGATAGATCAACACCTCTGAAAACAAGTGTATGAATGATGTAATTCAGCCCTTAATCTTGTTGTCTACAATAAGACCCTGCTATCATAAAAGAGAATTAGGCTTCCAATGAATTAAAGAATGAATGAAAACTGAATTATCTCAAAAAAAATCAAAGAGCAGACCTTAGTATGCTTCTCCTTCTATTCTCCTATTGTTCCTCCTTTTCCTTTTTCCTTTAAGCAATTAGAATTAGTTGAAGTAGTTGAACTACTTCTTTAGTTAAGTTAACTAAAACTCAACCAACTTTTTAGTTAAGGGGAAAAAGTAATAAAATCATAATAAGGGTTTTTAATAAATAATAACTAGTAGGTGGGACCCCTTGTGACTCCCTTTAGTTCTTTAACAATCATAACACAACTAGTTAATCAAATAAAACATCCCTCCTTGTGATTTCCATCATCACTTTCATATTTTGACAATTTATATCAATGATAATTGAAATTATTTCCAAAAATTTATTACCCATATATCCAAAAAATAGTGTGTTGTCCAAAATTTTAGAAGTCAATTATTCTCAACAATAAATAAATAAAAACACTTAAAATCCATATTTTATACTCTAGGAGGCAATCTTTCCCTTCTTGTTGCTGTCACCCTTTGATCTCTCTGAATTTTCCTTAGGCTGTGTGGGGCCTTTAGGACTAATCTCGCTGATCACATCAGAGCAATCATCTCTCAAATGCACGAGGGAGGACATGGATTTGGCAGAGTCATTTGAGGGAGAGGATGGGGCATAAACGACTTTTCCTTTGTCAGGAGCATGCTAGACCTTGGTTTTTAACCTTTTTCTTGCATGGGAATACTATACTGGTGAGTGGACAAGTGCAGCTTGGAAAATTTGATTAATAGGTGGAGGGGGTGGTAGAGACAAGTGAGGCCAGCCACGATGTTGGGAGACTGTCGGGTGGACAATCTCTTTCCATCCGTCGTTTTCAGGGATTTCAGGTTGTAGTGAAACATGAGGGGGTACTGTGATACCAGGGACCTGCGGGTCTTGGAAGCGAGGCATTTCAAGACTAAGTTGGACCACTCCTTTCCCAATCTAGTTAAAAAACCCATATTGAAATAGCTGGCATAAATCTTGTGAGTCTGCATCAAAGTGTATAGAGAACCTTGGCCTTATAGGGCCCCTGTTCCAATTTCCTCTTCCTCTGTTACCCTGACCATGACTACCTCTGCTGAAAAAGCTCATACCTGTATGCATTATTCATTAGGAAATAGTTTCTTCAACAACCATACATGGAAACTCTTTTAAATATGAAACAAAGTTTGGCTAAGCAACATATCACACTTATGCAATCCAATCCATACAAATCGCTTAATACTTGTCAATGAGAAGGGGGTGAACAAGGGTTTTGGGATATGTGAGGGATTGTATTTAGCGAAAAGTGTTAAAATAAGGGGGAATAGATCATGATTACTGCTCACAAACATCAAACAATCAATTGTATCGTAAATCAAAAGAATATATCACTGTAATTCATCCATGTGCGATCCTTTAACTGTCATAATACACAATTTATCTAAACCATAATTAAAGTTTAAGAACATGGAGTAGGTAGTGAATATGGGAAGGCGAGGGGAGTTGTAATGTGAGAAAAGTGAAATAATGGTAGGGAAAATAATGAATACTATTCGAAAAACCAATTAATTAATCCATAAAAACAACTCTGTATTCAATACAAACGATTCCAACACCAATTAAACAATTATTGTGTGTCAAAACTTGTTCACTATCACACATTCAAATCTTTAAACTTTTTCCATTAACACAATGCATAATCATACTCAGAATCACTATGCCTTTCAACCTTCCTTTTAATAGAATTCTTGTTTCTTTTCATTTCCTTCTCTTTTTTATTTAAAACAAAATCAAAAGGAGCACACAATCATATTAGTTCATCTCTGTCCAGCATATATTTCTATAGTATATCAACCACTACCCATAATTCACAATTTCCCAAATCAAACATTGACAAGGGTCTTCTCCTGAGTTGAACAAACCCTTTTAAAACTTGCTCGATTTCATTCTTTTGACAATATTAACAATTAAACTTGCAATGAAACCATACTACAAAACCCATGCTTCATCTCTGATGGTGCAATAAAACAAAACAATGCATGATGTTTCCATAAACCATACACAGTAAACAACCAAGTAACAATCATCATTTTCCCCAACTTGCAATGATCCTGATCGGGACTAATCAAACATACAATAGCCACCAACTACGATTTGACACCACATTGTAGGAACACAAATATCAATGCATAAAAAAAAGAGGCAACCCTCTGACTGTAGATTACCATTTACTCCCAATCAACCAATTTAATTAAAAAAACCAGTTGGGTTATCGATGCAACTGTCACAACAAAAGGAGGCATCTCCTCGACTGTATACCAATTCTCATCCCCAATTATAACTTTCCAAAAACCCGATCAAAATAGACGAGACAATACTCAAAACCACTGTCATAACCACTCAACCAATTTATGACAGTCAACAAGATACCCGACAAGAGTGTGACTGGTTGGGGTTATCAAAATTGGGCTCTGTAACAATAAATAGTCAAGAGTTCGCTTGGTCACCAAAACACAAGGAGACTTAAGGTCGAACAAATCAACAACAGGTAGAAAACCTTTGAAAAAGTCACGATGGAATCCATAGGCTTTTATAACTCTCATATTGTGTAATAGTTTGACAGTTCAACATCAGGTAGGGTAGACAACGATGCAGAGGAGCAACGATTGCTCACTAGACAGTAACCAATACCAAGAACGCGTAGAGGCATAACCCTCGTGCTTTTCTCAAGAGACGAACCAATTTACAACAATGTCGATGGAAATGCAGACCCCAGGTATTACCAACAACCATAAAACATACTTCTTGGCATAATGGCCACCCCATAACCAACTGTGTTGATGCCAATATCACAAAAATAAGTCCACGACCAGGTGAAAAACTCACTAACATGGCTCTCAAAGATACACATTGACCAAAAGGTAGTTCGAAACATACACAACAACCCCATAGCACCCAAATACAACCGGATATGGTTACCATAACTGTGAGGAGGCAGCCAACAAGGCTAAACAGAGCAAAACCCTCCAACAAAATACCCATAACTACTAAAACCAACAAAGAGCCATCAAAGTTTCCACCATGTTATCACCATAACAATTTTCTAATAGGATCCAAGTCTTGGAAATTTAGCGAAGAGCTACATCGCTATGGAAGCGTGATAGTTTGGAGGATAAGGTAACATATGGCGGCATATGGATAAATATAGAGGAGGAATGAAAGGTGGGGAATGACGGACCATATATCTTGAAATGGCCCAGATCAACGACCAAGACTCATATTGGGCGGAGAAATAGCATGATGTTTAATTATGTAAGAGCGGGCCGGGGAAAATACCAAGGTTTCATTTCTTGGACATGTGGCACCACTAAAGGTACATCGGGGTGAAAAGCAATCTGCTTGAAATCATTTTTTCTAATCCTCGATGTCGAAAGTTGATGGGACCCGGACCGTTGATCTTGAAATGGCCCAGATCAACGGTTAATACACATATCGGGAAATGAAGCAATGCGGAGGATAATTTTTCGAAGGAGGACTGGGGAAACTACCATGGTTTCATTCATGGACACGTGGCACCCTCAAAGGCACATCATGGAAAAAAGTGGTCTACCCAAAACCGCTTTCTCCAATCCCCGATATGGAAAAAAACATATAAAAGGAGGGTCCCAGGTCATTATTCTATAATATTTCAAAGCACTCGAACATTTGAAAAGTGTCGCAAACCCTCCATTCGAAATTAAATCTCAACAGTGAACCAGTTTCACACATCCTCCACCAAGTTACAGGTATTTTTCACCATGGCCATCAACCCTGTCGTTTTGTCCATAAAAGAGCAAGACTCTGCCTCTAAATAAGAAGCCCTAATTGACAGGGATTCATATGTATTTGATACGAAAATTACAGTTTCACCCATTTCTGTGTCTACATCCAATTTGCTAGACAATGTTGGAAAACAGGTACCCTTCCTCGAAGCGGCCCAAGCTTCCATTACCCCTTATGCCGTAGAAGTCATTTTCCCTTTCCCTGAGTTCGTAAGATGGTGTCTGAAACAATATTTGCAAGAGGAAAAGGTCATTTTGAATAAATTAGGGTTAGAAGTCTTATGTGAAATAGATAGTCCATCCATTCGACACACCCTCAGTATACCAGAGTCCTCCCTCACAGTGTCAGAGCCCTTCGAGGAAGAGAAAATGATCACAGTCTACCGAGAGTGTCCCCCTGAAGTAAAAACCCTATTTATGCAAACCATTGTTAAACCTGAACACCACTCTGAGAGTTTGTCGTTACCTTCCAATGTAAGCGTCATGGTTATCGAAGTCTAGTGCATTAGATAACGACAAGTTTGTAGTAGAAGTCATGTTGGGTTTCCTGTTGACCTTTTTCATGTCAGAGTCTAGTCAGTCAGTTTGTATAAGTTTTGACAAGTTCATCCCTGACAATATGCACCAACAACTGGTAAAATTCAATTCATTAAGACAGTTCAAGTACTACACGCACCTACTGAGAATGTTCTTGGAATCAAATAGGACCGAATTCACTGAAGAAACATTCATCTTGACTGAATGCAAGAGGATCACCATGCTTATTTTCATAAAAAGGATCATGTCCAGGGTTTATAATCTCATTTTTGGTATAGACCTACCAAAGGTTTTAGAAGAAATGAAAATCTCTTTGCAACTGAATCCAGAGAACAGGGTGGGAGACTGGATGATTTTCATACAATCCACTGTAATTTGGGTATACGGTTACCAGGAAGGACCTTACCTTTTACCAGTCTTTTTGACTCCCAGAGTCTTTTCCTTGGAATTCATTAGACAAAGGATCATTTCAGAAATGAAGCATTTCCTAAAAACACACAAAGCATCTAACTTAAAATTCCCTTTCATGGTAGGACCATTTGCAGAAAAGAACAGATCATGTTTAACTCAGATCCAAGCCAAAATCAGTGAATTTGGGTTTACACAGTTACACGGGAAGAGATACGACCCACACCAGATCATATCTAAGAGACGACTGATGAGTAGACAAGGCCCCTATGAGCATGAGCAAGTTGAAGAGATTGATAGATTGGCAAACTTGGAAACCTGTGCAAATGTAGAAGTCACTTTGCAGGTTCATCACACACAACAAATGGAGTCTGCACCTTAGTAGATCTAGACACAGAAAGCTTTTCCAAAGATAATTATCAAAGATCCAAAAATGAGTGTTTATAACAAGAGGAGTAGTTCAGAGGCACTGGGTGCCAGTAGTTAGCAAAACATTCTCAAGAAAGTGAAAATCATACCATCTTCCCAGGTAGTGGACCTGGAAGAAGAAGAACCTAAAGAGAAAACAAACATGGAGATGGTGGAAAGTTCAACCAAGAACAAAGAGGCTAGTACAAGAAACATGCCACAGAGTGAGAGAATCTCAAGGGTTTTCAACAGCAAGAAACATGTATATAGCAAGATACCTGGGGAAATTTATCAGTCCGAAGAAGACTTAATGAACCAATATGTTGTAAAGGGAAGTATGGCCAATAGTGAAATAAGAGACATGCTGCCTGTTAGGACCCTATAATGTACCTTTTTGTTCACACTTTTTGCTACCATTACATCCTTTTTCCACTCACATTTAAGATTACATTATCACCTTACCCTATCTTTCCAAAGGCATATAGCATCTCTTCTCTTTGCTATATGTTTAATTTGTTTTACATGTAATTTTACATTACTCTCATACTTAACCATCGATCAGAAATATATAGTGCTGAAATAGTTCGAACTGCAAATTATTGTTGCTTCTTGAAGACCCATTGCTGAAACAGTCAAAAGCACGCAAACCCCGTTGCTGAAACAGTCTGTGGTCTGTGATGCTAAAACAACAATTCACACAACAATAAGGAGGAGTTGTTGCACTGGCCACAACAGCCGCACCTTAAGCCAACATTAACCATCACTGCTGCTTGAGACCACGTTGCTGAAACAGTTAAAAAACAAATCCCGTTGCTGAAACAATCCATGATTCATGATGCTTAAACAATATACAACAACAGTAACAAGAATATAAATAAAGAATTTGTTACACCAGATGCAACAACTACAACTCACCCAACACCATTCCAACTATTGTAATAGCATTCTGTTACGGGAGATCAGGATATCCTATTCCAGTATAGAAGATTAGATCTGACTAAGAATAGGATTCGTATGTGCACATGTAATTTGATGATCAATTGTATTGAGGGGATTCTCCTCTTTAAATAAGGGGAAATCATCATTAGAGGGGATCCTTTTTTTGGCTAGAAAGGAATTACAGAGAAGGACGTGTTTACTTTAGACATTGTAACATGATACAGTTGATAGATGAATACAAGATTATTCTGAGCATTTCTTCCTAGTTCCTTTCATTTCTGGGGAATCTTGTGAGAAGGTAGGGCCCACCTTCTTCACAAGATTCACCCATTAGTTCTGTAGTGTGTTAGTATTATTTTTTTTCACACCTTGATTAAATTATATTTTGTTGAAACTCTACTTTACTGAACTCTGTTTTGCTGAAACTCTGCTTTACTGATTGTTACATTGTTTTCATATAATTCATGCTTGGGTAACTGTTAATCATTCTGATTGGTAATTCTTTTTGATGAATTTATGAAAGTGTGATAATCAGAGACAGGTGTTGAAGATTCCTGCTTGGGGAATAGGGTCCTGTTCTCTGTTATGAGATAATTAGCCTTCAGTACGTGTCAATCATTTTGATTAGTAATGAGTTCATGAAAGTGTGATAGTCAGAAACAGGTGCTGAAGATTCCTACTTGGGGAATAGGGTCCTGTTCTCTGTTACAGAATAGTTGGTCTTTTCTTTTGCAGTATCCTGAAAGATTTCTTTCCTAGGTTGTTGTTTATTAATGTAATCCAGGATTTTTTGGATAATTATTTCCTTAAACTTTGAACTCTGCAATAGGTAGGTTTCTTTTCTGTAATTCAAAGTAGAACTTTAGTTTGTTCAAGACAAGGTGTGATTAATGTACTTTTACTACAACTCTAGATTGCTTTTGAGATTAAGCATATACAGTGTGTGATTGCCTTTGAAATAAACAGACTTCCCTGGGTTGACAATTTATGTAACACTTGATTTTTTAGTTAATAAGCAATTACAGTGACCAACATTTTGGCGCCGTTGTCGGGGAAGGCAATTATAGATTTCAAAATAACTTATGTTCTTTCAGATATACAGATTGCATGAGAGGACGTGGAGACCCCAAAGAAACTGACCCTATAGGTGGCAAGGGTAGAGGAAGGGGGGGAAGAAAGACTTTTATTGACAAGATTATATCAAAATCTGAATCTGTTGCTCCTCAACGACCAAGCTCTCGGAAACCAAAATCCCAACCTTCCTTTCAAGCAAACTTTGAATTGGGGAAAGAGATTTGGAGTCCTGAGATAGTTGAGAAACTAGCAGGAAACATTGAGGATCGAGCAAGCGCAACAGGGGAACAAACAGAAGAAACCATGGATGAGTATAATGAAGAACTACATCATGAAGAACAGGCAGGTCCTGAAGGAGAGGTAAATGATGAAAACTCTTTTTCCACCTTAGGATTTCCTATTGGTGATCTTCCTAGAGGGGTAGCTCCCATGAAGAATATTCCACTCTCAGCTTTACCTAACTTTCATGGTTTATCTTCAGAGGATCCCGATGAATTCCTTTTCGAGTTTGACATATTATGCAAAAGTTATGATTACATTTCCAATGCTAAAAAATTAAAGCTATTTCCAGCAACATTGAAAGGAAATGCACTAAGATGGTTCATGAGTCTTGGAGGTCATGTAATCAAAACATGGGATCAAATGAAACAAAAATTCCTACATAAATACCAAGACTATTTCCGAACAAGAGAAAACAGAGAGGAACTATTCAAGATGATACAGAAAGAGGATGAAAATATGGAGGACTTTGTATAAAGGCTACAGTATAATCTACAAAGATCCAGTCACCCCGATGTAAGTAAAGATATTCTTAAAACAATATTACTAAAAGGAGTAAGAGATGACTATCTAGGTATGCTGAATATGCTTGGAAAGGGGTACATATATAAAGAATCATATGATGAAATTGTTAACCTATGTAAAAGATGTTTAAGAGGATCTTCAAGGAATAGATCAAATAGCAGGAATACCACATTTTCAAGAGTTCAAAAATCAGCCAGTGGAGGAGCAACAAGAGCCGAAATAGGTAATTTACTTGAGGGTTTTAAAATTGAAATGTTAAGCTCTTTTGCCTCACAAATTGATACCTTGCAGATTCAAAAGAAACAAGCCGAAGTAGAAGCAGCTCTGTCCATCTTTTTTTCCAAATGTAGAGACAAGCACCCACGAAGGGAATTCCCATTGGACAAAAAGCCAATCTGCACCATTTGTGATAAGGATCATGAAACTCAACAATGCCCTTCTTTACCAGGAATCAAGGTAGCATTACAACCAACTAATGAAGAAGCTGAAGCTGTCTATCTGTTGACACAGAGAAGGCAATGGCAGCCATGGGGACAAGGTATGAATCCTAATATGCCATTTACATCTTCTAATATTTGGAATAACTATCCTTCTTTTAATCAAGAAAATTACCCTCCCTATAATCAAATGCAATACCTCAATCAAATTAATTACCCACCCATGCAAAAAACTAGCCCTCCCTTTGTAGATCCATCAATGTGGACTCCTTGGCCTCCACAACAACAACCTTACCTTAACCAATGGAATCCAAATTGGAGAGGGCAACAACCCCCATTCCCAAGTCAATTACCTCAATCACAATTTCTACAACCACTCTCCTTACCATCAGGTACTCCACCAAACAATAAAATGATGAGGCCCCAACTACCTGTACAACCTAACCCTAACCCCAATAATAAAGTTGTGCAGTGCATTGATATTCAAAACCAGCCTACACTTTCTCTTTTCCCTGCGCAATGCAATGATATTCATTTACGATCTGGGAAAATAGTAGAACCTATCATTGCTGATGTTACCTCTTCTAATTCCAATAAAGAGGAAACAAAAAAAAAATGATGTACCTGAAGAGGTACAATCATCCTCCAACGCTGCTGCTGAAACAACAAAACCACCATTTCCCGAGCGTTTAGCTTTGACTAAAACGCCTGAGCCACCTGCTTTCAATCTTCTAGGGGAATTACAAAATCTTTATGTCAAAATTACACTATTACAAGCACTACGAGATGTACCAATTTATGCCAGAACTATGCGAGACATTTGTGTTAAGAAACCCGGTAGGAAAACTAAAGATCCCCTCACAGTTCATGTCATGGGTGATTTGTCTACACTAATGTCAAGTAAAGTTCCCCCAATTAAATATGGTGATCCCGATGCTGCTATCAATATTATGACTCTGGAAACCTCACAACTGTTACAACTAAATAATGAAATCAGAGACACCCCAACCATTCTAGAATTAGCTGGCCATTCTACAATCAAACCGGAAGGATTCATTGAAGACCTAATCATCTCAGTGGAATCCTGGAATTATCCAGCTGACTTTGTGGTATTACAACCTAAAACAAAGTTGGGGGGCCACCCTCTAATTTTGGGTAGGCCTTGGCTAGCCACAACAAACGCTTTTATCAACTATAGATCAGGTTCAATGACAATTTCCAATGGATATGAAACTAAACAGCTTACCCTCTACCCTCATGCTACACCCTTGATTAATAATGACAATTCTTTATGGGTGGACTTTGATGATCAAACTACTCAACCTATCTTGACTATCGGACAAGCCTTAAGCCTTAAAGATGCCACTGAGGATGAAGTAATTAA
>ML781301.1:1045910-1059228 GCA_009831015.1 Picea engelmannii
TAATAAAACAATTATTTCCCCTTTTTAAATTTTATCCCAACAGATTTTTATGAATCAATTAAATTGCTTAATCCCTTGTTGTCACAAGATTAATGAATATTATCATCATTATCTACTTTATTTTTATTTTTATCAATATAAAATTTTATTTATATATATATATACACATCTTTTTTTTAAATGGATAGAATAATTCTACCACCAGTATAATTTAGACCTAGACTTTAATTTTCGTGTTGGGCGACATTTTGTTAGGGAAATTGTTTTAAAAAATTCTTATCACGTTATTCGTCCTAAGGCCATCTAGGTTCATTCAATTATCATTATCAACGCGACGTGCCCTTTAGGACGTGTTGATGGGCGAAAATGAACGCTCGCCAACTGGAAGAGTGGATCCGGTCCGGGGTTATCTAAATAACCCAAGCTATTTGGGATGACCCACCATGATGGGTTTAGCGGCTCCGTTGGCCGATCTAAGTCCTAGAAAACAAATGAAAACTACACTAAGGAACTAATCTAAATGAAAACAATAATTAAAACAAATCTAAACTACATATATACAATCTATTACCTAAATCATACAACTATAATTCTATAAAATTAAATGTTCAATTATCAACAGAATCAGATCCAATTACAAATATACAATATTTACAGATTACAGATTTAAATGAAAACCTGCAAAAGTCATTTGTAAACTGTCCTTAGACAGCGAAACTATTGTTTTTTGATTTTTATAATTTTATGAGAAAGAAATTAAATAAAAACTATCTAAGCTAAGCAACTAAAATAACAACTCTAATTATAAATCTGAACTATACATATATCTATCTAAACTACTTATATGACACTAATAAATTAACTATCAAATAACAAATAGCAAACTGACCTGAAGTAACGCTTCAGGTTTGTCCTGCATGCAATAGTTGATTTAGTTGTTCGGTGGGAGGAAACCCGCACCAGATTCTCCACGAGCTTCTCGTAAACAGGAAGCAGTTGTGCTCTTCAAATATAAATGACAGGACAAACAAGACATAAAAAATTACAGTAATCTTATAATTAACAAATTATCGTAGTCAGATAAATCCTTGTGCAAAATTTGTACAAAACAATTCAATTAACGAAAAAGATAAACCTGTATTCATTAAATTGAAATAGAGTAATCGCTGTGTTTTTTAAATAAAAGAGATCAGATATGAACAACATATAGACTGAATCACATCAACCTGCGACGAATTACAATAGCTAAAGTAGTCGATAATTAATTGCAAACTGATATGAAGAAAACTTGAAATAAAAGTTTGATATATTGAAAGCGAAAGTTGTTACAAGACATCAACTTTCATCCCAGTCTGTATTATTATAAATCCATAGACTGGTTCTCCCAACAGTGATGATGATGGGTCAATTACAAAAAATAACAAGTATTTAAAGACCTCCCACAGGGTAAAACATCCTTGTGGGAATTATCAAAGCAGTTTTACAAAAAATCTGGGGATAATATCCCAAGTCTCTATTTCTGACTCAAACTAACAATCTAAAACAAAACTATATCCAAAGTATCTCCTAAACTTCCACAACATGCCCAATTGATCATTGTAATTCGTATGCACCTGCAAGTGAACAAGAATAGACAAGTTTAGAGGATATTTTATTGATAAAATTAACAAAAATCTAAATTTTAAGACTAGCTACAGAATCTTGCGATTATGTAGCTGGTCTAATTTGAGCACAGAATCGTTTTAAAATCAATCCAAAACTTAACAGAATTATATTCGACTTATCAAACCAAATCTTTAATTACTAATTCCAAACAAAGCGAAACATTCATGCCACACCAAACCAAACTTGTATGCGAATTGAAACAAACGAAATCGTGGTTGAATTGATCAAATGGTAATAGGATATGTGAGATTTGTCAAACAACTTTCATTACGAATTCGGAACATATAGAATCGATTGACAGTTGGAGAACCAATGAAATCATCTCTTGAACCAATTTCAAAACAAACTATAATCGATTTAGCCAAGTTGTTCGTACGAATTCAATAGAGACAAAATATGTGAATCAAGACTTGACAGAATCGTTTTTTCAAAATCAAAACTAACAGAGCAGTATCAAATCTATCTCCGATACCAATCCAACTCATACAAATAATTATTCTAACTCAAGGCATGCAACAATCGTTTGCAAATCAAATCAAATAGGAACGAATCGAAATAGTTTGGGGCCGACACAATGCAAAATCATATCAATCAACACAGCTACACGATTTTAGCAAATAGATCTTTTGTACAGGTCGAATGTAATCAAAATCCAAATGAGAGTATTTATTTAAAACGAAACAAACTTGTTTCAAAGCAAACCAAACAAAATCACAAACAACTCAATCGCTTATACTAAGCTGGGCACGACAAAACCGCATAACCAAATCATAGCTATATTTGAGTTTATCAAAACGAATCTACTGTACAGGATCCACAACAAAATCGTTTTTGATGATCAAACTATAAAAGAATCATTTTGAATGTATTAAAACAAACAGAGCTGATTCAAAACAACTCCAATCGGTTATATTAATTCAAGCAAACTCATAAATCAAAATTGATATCGAAACACATACCTGGGCAACCCTGTCATGATAATTTTGAATTGACAAAGGTCGTTGTTGCCTCGACATTCCTGAAGACAATTGAACTGGTGGTCTTTTGTTTTTTCTCGTTGGTTTGAAGCCTGTCATTCTCTTTCGACAGCACTGTCACCCGTTCCTCTAACAATTTGATCCTTGATTGCAACAGGGGAACGTCGATGTAATAACTCTCTAGCCAAGCATTACATTAGATACATGGTAATTGATCGGGTTTTGATATCACGGGCGATGGTTTGTTCAAGTTACGAGGGGTTTCCTTGTGCAGCTTGATTCCTGGGTAGTTAAGGTCGTTTTTGAGGCACGGAGCTAAGTTAGAGACATAGTCATAGGGTTCCTTAGAGCACAGGCCATGGGAATAGGGGTATTCCTCAATCAGGAATCGTTCAATTTCGGAGTCTGAGTCCTCGCTCAGCACTATTGGCTTCTGATCAACGTTTGTCTTGGGTTTGTTTCTTCCCCTTACTGTTGACAGCATTGTCGCCTCTGCCTTTCTTCATCACAGGCTTCTTTATGGTCTTAGTCTTGTCTTTTATACATAGGTTGGCTATGGTATCGGGTAGGTCGATGTCAGGGAAATCCGAGGGTTTGACAGGGGGTAGGAGGATATGAAATGGCACGACTGGCTCAACCATAGTTTCAGTAACCACAACCTTGTCCACTTGGACAGACTCGGGGGTGGAAAAGTCATTCCTAGATAGGAAGGCCTACCAACAGTCACCTTTAAGGCTCAAATGGTGGACGATAACGAGTTTAATCAAGCCATGATGGAAAAGTCTGCTATCAGCCTTCTCACGCTTGAATCTTTTAGACATCTTGTAAAGACTACGCAAGAGATAATGTGGCATATTCAAGGGATAGCCTATAAAATTCATCAACAACCGAAGGTGATACATAAATACCAAGCCATACCGACCTTCGCAAGTCACAAACTGTTTAACAATTACCAAAAGATCGTGCCACCTGGGTTTGAGGGTAGTGATAGGCATACCTTTATCACAGAAAACAATCTTTCTTGAAGTGAATAGAAGCGGCCACGATACCTCATCTACTTTGGAATTTTTAAACCACCTTTTCCTTGTAGCTGGTAGTCCTGTAACTGAACTCATGAATTCCTCATTAAGCTCAAGCTGTATGTCTTCGACCTTAGCCCTGCATCTGTCGAAGGTGAGGGCGAATTGTTGGGCAACCGAAAGGTTGAAACCCTCGAACCTTTGGATAAACACCAGCCAACCACCATTTTCCAAATCTTGGCGAGCATTATTGAATAGCAACAGATTTTGGCTACCATTTGGCTCTATACACACCACAGGTGCCATGGACGGAGGCACACAGTGAGCAGAGTGAACGAGCAAGGGTTTGGACAGGGTATTCGCGGGATCGAAAAGCTCACAGGCTTACCCGAAAACTAACAGAGGTGACCCGGGATAGAGGAAGGCATTAATGCCCGAATGTGTGAGGGTGGTGAAGCTAGCTCAGCCCATGCAAAACAATCATTTCCCAATGTACAACCAATGGTGCATATAGCGATTCAAATCACCATTGCATATGTTAAAAACCATGTCATTCAAACAATTAATGAAATCTATGGTAAGTCGACCCAAAAATTCGCGTAAGCATAGCGTTTGCATAGTTTTAAAACCAAAACAATGATTTAAAATCAACACCAAGGGTTCGATCATATCAAATATGTGTCATATGAAATGATTATACCAAGGTTCTAACCACAACGTTAATGTGTTTTCATGAAAACAATGTGTCAAGGCAATCAATGAAAGAACATAGAACATCAAACGACCAATGTATTAATGGCTCAATGACAGTCATTATAACATCATCACAATCTTATAAAAATGAAATCATATTGACAATTAAAAAATGCCAAATGAGTAAAGATCTTGGTATCTTGCCAACTGTGCGACTATAATTAAATAGGAAATGCAATGAACACATAGACAAGAGTAACCAAAATAATCTAGTGACGATTTTAATGTGACTTCGAAAACAAAGTTTTCACACTTGCAGTCATGAAAACGAGAACAAAGTGTGCAAAATAATAGTGTTGTTTTATTCCAAAGATTGCGATGAAAATCAAGGGTTGCAAAACACTGGTGTAGGCAGCTTATAAGGATAGGATAAAAATGTGAATTGGCTGCCAACAGGACCCACTAGGTTCTCCAAAGGTGACACTTGCCTCATATGTTTCCCCTTACCGTCCGTTGCTTATCACTACTTGACAAACAAAGTGTTCACTGCCCCTCCTCCCAACCCACCCAATAAGTAATTTCAGAGAGAGAAAGCCTCTCTATATACAGGGCAGACCCCAACCAGGCAGAGCAGACTTGTACGACTTGCCCTTCAGGATGCACTACATGCTCCAAGGGTGCCACTCACCTCTTTCCATTTTTCTTGCATGACGTGCCCTTCAAGACGCACCACGTGCTCCAAGGGTGCCATTTGCCTCTTGAATGACTTGGTAGACATCAAAAACCCCTGGAGTCAATACTCCACCAGGTGAACTTGTGGGAGACTAAGGACCTCTAAGGAACAAGGCCCCTGCCTTATTGCGTGCCCCTTAGAATCATCGTGAGTGACTGTCGCGGTCTGCCCTCACAACATTGTGGGTCCTCTCGAACTAGGTAAACGTTAACCTACATTTCGAGCCACAGTGGGAGTGCTAGTAGGCTATGGAAGGGATGTTGTCCACACCTCTCCCTCAACATCTCTGGTATTCGTGCATGGCCCCTCTACTCCACATGTGAGTCTAGTCGGCAAGCTATTGTTAGTCTGCATCATCAACTAATCATGTTAGCAATATACCCATAATCATATCATCTAATCAGATGCACTAATATCACATATAAACAATCAAATCCCAATGGTTCATTCCCCGACTCGATCCAAAGTCCAAGGGGTTCCATCGATGCCTCTGCATCATCGAGGTCCGAAATCCTACACACTCAGTAAAACCGAGTCAATAGAACCTGTCTATGTCAAGGTAGCAAAACAACATGACATCAACCGATAATGCCTCATAATCAAAATCAATTTTTTTAATAGCATAATGATCTGGATCACTCGCGAGCAAGTGTCCTCAAAGAATAAGTTCACTCAGTGTGTTGGAGTGGGATGTTACATACACCCCCTCTTGGTCTAAACTTCATCCCTAAGTTTCAAAGTATAAGTTTCGAAATAATGTGTATCACAGTATCATAAGTCTATCTATCAAACAAAAATGGAAACTGTTGGCACATATCATAAGCGTCCTCCCAGGTCGCTGAGTGTGAACTAAAGCAGTCCCACTAGACCTTGACCTGCTCTATTGTTCGATGTCGTAGCTATCGAATGCGATGATCCAGGATGTGTATTGGCTTAGCCGTGAGAACACCCTCATTCGACACCTATAATGTGCTCAAGTCAAAACATGTGTAGGATCGCTAATCATAATGTCTCAGACAGAGACGTGAAAGACATCATGCATACGCCTCAGAAATCCACAAGGCTATTCAAAAAGGTCATGGGCCTCTCTTTTCCACAATATTGTAGGAGATAGTTTAGCCCCTTTTCCAAACTTGATCCAACTCTTATGCGGTTTAACTCGCAAGAAGACTGAATCACCAACCTCGTAACTACGATCGACATGGTGCGCATCGACATAACTCTTCTGTCAATCTTGCACTTCTTTAATCCTTTGTCTTATTGTTTTCATTTTCTCTTCCATTTCTTGGATCTCTTCTGGTCCCACCAGGACCCTGTCCTCAAGCCGATCCTAATTAAAAGGCATCTGACACAGTTTCCCGTAAAGAAACTCAAAAGGCGCCATCTTAATGGTGGTTTGGTAACTATTGTTATAAGCAAATTCCACCAGTGGCAAGAATTCTTCCCAACGCTTTTGTTGGTCCATCTCGTACATGCGCAACATGTCCTCTAAGGTCTGGTTCATTCGTTCGATCTTCCTGTCAGTCTTTGCGTTATACACGGTACTAAAGTTAAGTCGGGTTCCCAAGGCCTCTTGGAAACTAGCCCAAAATTGTCGAGTAAACACCGATCCTCGATCAGATATAATCCTCTTAAGCATGCCATGTAGCCTCACAATCTCACTGATGAAAACTCTAGCTATGTCAGGTTCCATATATGTCGTACGCACAGGAATAAAGTGAGCACTCTTCGTCAGAGTGTCTTCTACTACGAAAATCGAGTCGTGTCTCCTTGCCGTTAGTGGAAATCCAACAAAAAATCCATCAAAATAACCTCCCAGTTCGATTCCGGAATAGCGTGTGGCTGTAGTAATCCTACTGGGTGTCTATGTTCAACTTTTACCTGCTGACATTCTAGACATCTGGCCACATAGTCAACGATGTCTACCTTCATTCCCTTCCATAAGAACAAGGGTTTAAGTTTCGCCCTCATCTTCATGACTCTCGGGTGAGCCATGTATATGGCTCTATGAGCCTCGCTTAGGATCAACATCCTCAACTCGTCGTTCAACAGTACGTAAATCCGATTTTTAAACCTCAATGATCCATCGTCCTCAAATGTAAATTCTTCAATATTGGTACCATCATTGTGTTTTTTCCAATAAAATCCTCAACCTCTTTGTACCAGTCATCGTTGTAAATTGTAAACTTGTACAATATCTACTGCAAACAAATATTTAGAAAAGAATAGAAAAGATACAATGGCAAGTACAAAAATCTCTATGTAATGTTTGTATTTTCCATTGTACCTTTTATGTTCTTTTCTGAATATATGTTTGCAGTAGATATTGTACATGGTTATAATTTACATTTGGTATCGAAGCTTTATTGGCTTCAGGGGGACGCCTTTGTGGTCAAGGGTTTGGCTCGGGACTTGTTGGCAGCCAATTCATTTTTATTTTGTCCTAATAAAAAGCTGCCTGCACCCCTTGTCTAATTAACGACAAAGTATCGTTGCATTGTGCTTCTAGACATTTGTTTCATTTTTGCGACAATTACAATTTGATTTCAATTCAGTTTTCACAACTGAAAGTGTGAAAACACCTCTTTTTTTGCTTAGATTGTCGTCATATTTGATTGATTTGCTGAAAGACAATTGATCACTGGTTTATCACATCATTGCAAAAGTTTCTCTCAAACTATATCCATTCACTTTAATCGCACAACTTGATTTCTGTGATAAAGTATTGAAAAGGTTAAGTATGAGTCATGTTTGATGTCATAAGGGTTATAATTGATTTTGGTTTTACATATGATATAATTCTTATTGTTTTAAACTCTTGACTTATCATTTTCATATGCTCATTGGTTGCAATGTTTTTACACTTTGATTATGCTAAAAACACATTAGCAATATCATAAGTTTGATTTCATATAAAATGGCAATGGTTTGAGCTTTGCAAAAACGTTTTGATCAACCTTTTGGATTTTCGATTTTATGGTTTGAACCCTCGATACATTGTTTGTGAGTTTGATATCACATGGAACGATCATAGTTTCGAACTATGTATTGACATGAATGAATTAACATGGGTTTGAAACATTGAATTGACACGACAGATCGATGGTTAGTGCTGGGTACTATGTTGATTAAACTTAACACTTGGCGCATGATTATCACATATGGTGTTGGTTCTGACTCGGATGAATGGCACGTTGATATGATGATTCACCTATTTGCTGGCCGATACCTATGGTTTAAGTGATTATGATTATAACAGCACTGTACATGGTCATTAATGCAATGCATGGCGGTGGTAATCCCACCACCTTCGCACGCATGCAGTTAATTCCGGTCTCTTTGAGCGATGAAGCTATCAAACCCTATCGTTTTTTACTTTGTGCGTTGTTTCGTTTAGTCCAAACCCTACCATGTACAGAAGATATGGCTCCTGTTGTAAGGGTCGAGCCCAACGGATGCCAAGCACTGTTGACATTTGATGGTGCGTATAGCGACCTGGAAGAGTTCGGGTGGATTCCGTTTATAAGGAAGTTTGATGGTTTTAACTTCGCTGTGGCTCGACAATTTGCACTATCCTTCGATGGCTTCCGAGCCAAAGTGGGAGATGTCCAGCTTGAAATTACTGAACAATTCCTCAGCTTAGCAACCAGCCTGCCTGTCAAGGGACAAAAATGGTCCAAAAGCTGCAAGGTTGACGATGTCCCGTGGACATTGTTGTTTCAGTCCCGGACAGTGAACTCATGCGACAGAGGTTTTCCCGCGAAGATGTTGAAACCCCGCTGGTATGATCTCTTGATGATTATCAAGCAATTCGTTACTTGTGAAGGTAGGTACGGCTTTGTTTTCTTGTTTCATCTATGTTTATTAATGGTGTTTATGGGTTTCGAACTTAGTATGCCACACTACCTGCACCGAAGTTTGTTCAAAATGGAAAAGAAGTACAAGCGTAGCCAGGCTAACACTAGCCTCTTCCATGTTGGGTTGATTAAAATGATTTTTGTTTATGAATTGGGGTTACGTCATGATTCTTTGCATGATTTTCTCAACCGTAATGGCTTTGAGGAATCCAATCCTCCATAGGTGGACAAGCCCATGGTAACTGAGAGAAAACTTGCCCCTGTGCCTTTTAATGTTTTGCTACCCGAGCCTAAACCCGACTCACCTTTGAATTCGCCTATGGCTGTGACTCAACAGACCGAAGTTGCTAAGCCTACAACCAAAAAGACTAAAGCAAAGACTGGTGCTAATACTAGAGGCAAGAAAAATGCAATATTGATCTCTCGCATGGCGAGGAATAAATCCAAGCCCCCTGTTAAATTAGAGCCTATCGTGGTCAGCGAAGACTCTGATTCTGAAGTGGAACGATTTCTCGCCGAGGAGTATCCTTAATCCGAGGGCTTGTGTGGCAAACCACCTTATGATTTCGTTAAGAACTTACCTCCTTGTCTGCGGGATAACCCTGATTTTCCTGGTATTAAACCACCCCATGAAACCCTCGGGGAATCATCGAAACCCTCGACTGATCAACCTGTTACTGCACCTTGTGATCAGTGTGGACTGTGGTTAGAGAGATACTACTTGGATGTCCCAAAATTGCAATCCAAAATTCATGATTTGGAAAACCAAGTGGCAAAGCTCACTGGTCAGAATGCAAGGATACAACCCAACGACGAGAAGCAACGAACTGCCGGGTCAATCCTGTTCAAAAATGTCGAGTCTGCTACAGCTATTGTCAATTCAAAATTGACATAGTCTCAGCAACTGTGATGGTATATTTTTCACTCATTTATATTACTCTCTGTGTACATATTACACCTTGCTCTGTTACATAAGCATGCCTCGCTGTGTATAATTTTGGTTTTGATGAATTATTTTTGTTATAGTTTAAGATCCGATTGGATTTGGTTTTAATTTAATGGATCATCGAATAGATATGATTGTCCAACTTTAGTTCGATGTCCTGTTAATAAGACAAGTTGTTATATTTCAAAAATAGACTGTTGCTAGTAGTTCAATTTTCAATGGTATGATTTGAATTAGTTATGGATTAAAACGATTGATGAATCGGTTAGCTATTTTTGTCTTTTAACCAAATCGAATACCTCTCTGTTGATACGTAACTAGTTGCAACTTATTCGATTCTCATTATTGATTCAAATTGGATTCTGTTCGAGGTTTCGATTTCACTTCTATAATTAACTCAGTAAAGATTCGTATTGATTATTGCCCAATTCATGAATCCTATCGATTTTATTGCGCCTCTGTCTGTTGACTATGTGGTGATCCAACATGAAGGTTTTCGAGTTGATATTCAGGGATTTTGATTTCATCCGAATATGAAAGATGCTATTTCATATCGTGCTCTTAATGGAATGATATCAATCTGCTATAGTTGGTCAATGATAATTACGATTATACCTATGAACTGTTTACGAAGTCTATGATTGGATCCTGTGGATACAGTTATGCATAAAATTGTTACAGTTTTCTATATTGGCAAGGGATTGAACGATATGCTAATCGATAATGATTGTTTGTATTCCATATGGTTTGGGTTACCATTGATTGCATTTATGAAACAGTCTTGTTAGGATTTGATTCGATTTTGTGTTCATTGGAAAAACAGAGCATTCCTACTCTGTCCCGTTTGTATTCTATTTGATTCGATTTGATTTAAAGGATTATTTTTGAACCATTTGATTCGATTTGATTTGATTATATATCTGGTCCTGTTTACTATTCTAGACCAGCTACAGAATCAGAAGATTCTGTAGCTAAGTCTATAGAGTCATTTTTTTTATTATTTTCTTAATAAAATACTCCTCTAACTTGATCTTTGTGTCCCATACAGGCAAATTCGAATTGGCAATGGATATGAGGAGCAGTTGGAAGATATTTTTAAGATTTCACTTGCATTTTTAGTTACTTAGTTTAAGGGATTTTGGGATTATTCCCAGATTGTGTAAAATTATTTGATATTATCCACAAGGATGTTTTACCTTGTGAGAAACCTATATAAACCTATGGTTTTGTAATAATCAATGATCCTCAGTTGTGGGAGAACAAATATATGGAGCTTTGATTCAAACTGTAGCAGAATTGGTGTTTTTTCATAGCTTTTGCTTTTCAATATATCAACACTTTGTTCCATGTTTTGTATATCACTTTGTTGATGGTTTAGTATTACTTTTGTTATCTAAATCAAATTCAAATGATATAATTTTATTACTGTATCTTGTTTCTTCCAAATAGATAAAAGACATAACAGTTATTGATTCGTTTTGTGGATGATAGCTTTGTCTTCTTCATAAATCGAATTGTAATATATAAATTAGCTGCATAATAGGTTTCCCTTTTGCAGGAATTTATAATCTAAAGATTGTTGTGATTTCTTTTATGTCTTGTTTGTCCTGTAACATACTTCAGGAAGCATCATAGCTGATCCTTTGCGAGAATCTTAAGGCCTAAATAGTGTGAATTTCTTCCTCCAACCAGCTTAAGAAGCAATCATACACAGGGCAGACTTGGAGCGTTTCCAAGTCAATTAGTATTTAGTTTACTGTTCTCATTAAGTAGTTTAATATAGATATAATCTTAATTAGATTTATATTAGATCGTTTAATTTCAGTAAATTATATTAGATTGTTTAATTTCAGTTAGTTTACTTTCTTATTCATAAATCATAAAACCAAAAAAGAGTTACCTTCGCTGTCTTGGGACAGCAAGCAAATTAGTTTCACATGTTTTATTCAAATCTGTAGATTGCATGTAATGTGTATTTGTGAATAAACTATAATTAATTTGACAATTAAATAGTTGATTTGAGTTATTATAATCATAGTTAGTATCTTGTATATATAATAGTTAGTAGTTCATAGTTAGATTAGTGTAGTTAGTTTAGTTTGATTTATTAGTTTCTAGTTTCCTTTACTTTAGTTAGATTCTTTCCTTTAGTTATAGTTTAGTTCGTCTTATTTAGTTTAGTTAGATTACTTAGCTCAGATCATTTCTCTCTTTGGTTTTCTTAGGAGACCTTAGGGCGGCCAATGGAGCCGTTAAACTCGTCAGGGTGGTTCATCCCAAACGACTTGGGTTATTAGACAACCCCGGACCGGTTCCACTCTCTTAATTGACGGACGGTCGATTTCCCCCGTCAACAAATGGCGCTAGAAGGAGGGCATGAACTTAATTAATGGCACGAGGTGGTCGCAAGACTCCTCCCCCACCTAATCGCACACCCATAGTGACTAGAATCCGTTCACAAGATAATATCCCCCCTCAAACAGCAACTACTTCAACCGAAGATCCTCAGATCACAGTTGAGCCAGCAACCCCTAATCCTACAGGCGGTGATATACAAGAAATTTTTAGACAATCTCTTATTAAATCACACAAAGCCTTTGCTAGTCTCAGGCAACCACATCGCCCGTGGAGCCAACCTCTAGACTTCTCTGAAGTCAGAGAACAACTAGGTGATATAGATCCTACTGTGAATCCTACAGATCCAAACACAAATCCTGCTGCAGGAGGATCTGGGATACCTCCTTCACCTCCTCCCTCATCTCCTTCTTCTTCTGGAGGAGATTCCTCTTCTGACGAAGGTAAGCCACCTTCCCGTTCTTCCACACCTAATTCCCCAATGGCAAATCAGAACAACCTTGCTAGACCATGGTTGGAGTAGGATGTTGTAGCAGTGCCTGGTGCCCAACATCCTTTACCTAAGCACCCAGAGAAATGGATTCCTAAGTTTGATCCCGATTCAAAACAGATAGCAGAAGATCATATCAAAAAGTTTATGTTAGCCATCAGACTCCGGAACGTTGAACATGAAGATGTTGTCTGTAGGTTGTTCCCTTACACCTTTGAGGGTAATGCATCCACTTGGTACTTTGCCCAGTAGCCTCACACTATATTGTCTTGGGAAAAGTTTGAGTCAATTTTTTTGGAAAAATTCGGAGATGGCAAACCTCCGGAAGTCTTAGTCATGGATCTTTCAAACTTAAAAATGAATGCTAAAGAAAAAGTTAAAGATTTTAATCAAAGATTTTTAACACTGAAGAATAGAATCCCTGTAGACTCTATGCCTGTAGAAATCCTTGTAATAGCTTACTACACTAAAGCTCTACATCAAAGTATAGCTATTTGGGTGAAAAGATCCAAAAAGGCAACGTTGTTAGAAGCCTTTGAAGAGGCTACTCAAATTGAAAAAGATATACTTAGCCTTAAAGATT
>ML781301.1:1059665-1072644 GCA_009831015.1 Picea engelmannii
TCTAATCAAGTCGTAGATTTAAAAAGGTCAACTGAGGAAGCCTCTTCGAGTAAAGGACCCTACAAACCTCCTTTCCGAAAGCCTTTTCAAACCAGCCGGCCTAATCCAAACCTCGAAGGCTTGAACCTAGAAAGTTTGCAATATGCTCTTCAGACAATTCTAGGATCCCAAGATGACTTGATTCCTCCTGAATCCCCTCAAGAGGAAGTCGAGCAGGAAACAACCCAAGAAGAAGAGTCTTCTCCTAATATCTTTGGTCACCTCTCCGATAGTATCTTCCAATCTAACTTTGAGACTGTGCACCCTTACAATACTAGGAGCAAGACCGCAAACAAACCTCCTACCGATAATACCGCAACTCTACCTCCAAAGCCATCTAAATCAGTAGAAACTAAACAGAGTAATGCTAGCCCTAAAATAGATTATGATGTTGTTGAAGACCTTAAGAAATTACGGGCTAACATTTCTATTTATGAATTGTTGAAATTTCCATTTTTGTTACAGAAGATGTTACAAAATATTTTGGACAATGGCAAGAATGGTAATTCAAACAGTAATAAGGCTGTGCAAAGCAAGGTTCCGCAGAAGACTTCCACAAAAAATAATCCGGATCCTCAAGATAAAGGAAGCCTTCCTGTACCAATTGTAAATAATGTAAATAACAATGTAAATAGTGTAAATAATTCAGATAAAGTAGTCTTAGAAAATGCGAGTAAGAAACCACAAGCTACTACTCTAAACACTCGCAAGAATGTACCTCCTTTTCTTTTAACTTTCGAAATCTTCAACAGAAATGTGCATAACTGTATGGTTGACTCAGGAGCATCATCAAATGTGATTCCTTGGTCAGTCTGCCAAAAGATTAATGCCGAAGTAGAGCCATCTTCTTTGAAAATCATACAGCTTGATAGAACAGATGTTAAAGTTATAGGCGAATTGAAAAATGTATTGATTAGATTATCGTCTAACCCAAAGTTTCATCAAGTTATCGATATAATTGTGGTTGATATTCCAGAAGTGTATGGTATGTTTTTGAGCAGGGACTGGTCGGAGCAGCTACATGGCTACTTCGCAACAGATTGGTCTCACTTGTGGCTTCTAGAAAATGGAAAGCCTAACAAGATCAGAGTGAATCGTGAGCGTTACCTCAAGTTCATGGTGACAGACTTGAATGACCCCAATGAACCATATACACCTCCAACAGAGTCACCTGAAGTCCAAGGAATGGATACCTACTTCAGAAATTTCATGGCTGAAGTTTCACCTATCGACAATTCACAGCAACGGTTTGAGATCAAAGCATATACGCAACCAACAACTTCTATCCAACAATCCTGTGAGCCTGATAAGAATCAAATTTGGTCTTTATACTTCGATGGTTCCAAGTCGAAAGAAGGAGCTGGCGCAAGCTGCATCATTATTGATCTGGCAGGTAACAAAACATTATTAGCTTGTAGATTAGAATTTGAATGTACTAACAATGTTGCAGAATATGAGGCTTTACTACAAGGTCTCAGAAAGGCCTTAGACATGCACATTCAAAATCTAGTTGTATTCGGCAACTCAGAGATAGTGGTCAGGCAGGTGAGAAATTCTATACATTGTCTTACCCCGCATCTCAAATGTTACCAATCTGAGGTATGGAGTCTAATAAATGAATTTTCTTCTTTTAATATAAATTCCATTCCTAGATCAAGTAATGCTGAAGCAGATCTACTCGCTAATGTTGCCTCTAAACTTCTTCCTATAGAAGGCTTATCTCCAAACGCATTCTCCGTGGAGCTATTGTTTCGACCATCTGTTCCAGATAATATCACGAACTGGAGAGTATTTGATGATGATCAGCAGATCATTAACTTTCTGCACATGGAGGAAACCTTCCAAGGAGCTGTGATAGATGAACAAGCGCATGATGATAATTTGCATGACTTTATGGTAATACCTAATCCGAAACCTCCTGAAGTTCAATCGGACATGGTAAATTCCATACCCAAAACTGTTGCTAGATGAGAAAATTTTTATGATTTTGAAGATAAATTCAAAAAAACGGTCAATTGTAAAACCAACAGTTCCTCATTGTCCTATGAAAAAGTCAATTTAGGAACTAGTGAAAACCCTCAGTATATCAACTTAGGCTTGGGATGTTCTAAGCAAGAAAAAGCTGCTTTTGTTAAATTATTTAAAGAATTTAAAGATGTCTTTGCTTGGACTTACGAAGATCTTAAGACATTCGATCCTAACATTATACAACATGTTATCCCAATGAAACCCCAAACCTTGCCTTTCCAACAGAAACTGAGGAAAATGCATCCGAAACTGGAACCGACCGTACAAAAATAATTGAATAAACTCCTAGGTGATAAAATAATTTTTCCTGTTAGACACACTCAATGGGTATCCAACCTCATCCCAGTGTGGAAGAAAAACGGGGAAATTCGACTTTGTGTCGATTTTCGGAACCTCAACAAAGCGTCTGATAAAGATAATTATCCTGTCCCTCCCATGGAATAGATACTTCAACAAGTATCTGGTTTCGAGAGGCTGTCCTTATTGGATGGTTTCTCTGGATACAACCAAGTGTTGATGTCTCCGTCAGACCAATTAAAAACTACCTTCCATACTCTGTGGGGAACTTATGCTTATTGCAAAACGCCCTTTGGATTGATTAATGCCAGTGCTACCTTTCAGAGAGCAATGGATATTGCTTTCCGAGGCTTGATCAATCACCCCGTGGTATTCTACCTAGATGATGTGACCATTTATTCCAAAAACAAAGACGATCATCTAGCTCACCTACGAGCCGTTCTGCTACGATGTCGTAAATTCAACATCTCCTTGAACCCTAAGAAGTCCATATTTGCAGTAGAACAGGGTAAACTACTAGGATTCATTGTGTCTAGCGATGGAATGATTATTGACCCCGAGAGGACCCAAGTCATCTCTAAACTTCCCCTGCCTATCTCCAAGAAATCCATGCAGTCCTTCCTTGGCCAGATAAATTTCGTGAGAAGGTTTGTCCCCAGTTTCTCCAAGATGGTTAGGCCTCTCTAGAACCTGATTAAGAAGGACACCCAATATCACTGGGGACCCACTGAAAACCAAGCTTTTAACGATATAAAGAAGGCTATAATTGATGCTCCATCTCTCATGAGCCCTGATTTCTCTCAAGACTTTACACTCTATACTTTTGCCTCTGATCGTTCCTATGTCGTCGTTCTAACTCAGAAAAATGCCGAGAATAATGAAGTACCCATCGCTTTTATGAGCTCTTCTTTCAAAGGCGCTGAACTCAATTACCCAGTAGTCGATCGGAAATCCTACGCTATGTTCAAGGCAGTTAAGCATTTCTGGTCTTATCTTCTGAAGTCAAGAACGAAGGTCATTGTTCCCTACCCTACCGTTAGGAACTTGTTAGTGCAAAAAGAGTTAGGAGAGAAAAGAGCCAACTGGGTCACCTCCTTGCAAGAGTTTGACCTAGAAATCACCCCAGCTCAAATCGTGAGAGGCCAAGGGTTGTGTAAATTGGTAGTTGATTCAGAAACTGAACAAAAAGAAGATGGTGATACGTCATTCCTAGAACAACGCGATCACAGTTTGATTTGTTGCACACAAAACCTAGTGAGTCCTTGGTACGACGATATTAGACATTGTCTTCAACATGGATCAGCACCCCGTCACCTTAACCCTGCCAAGAGAAGAGCATTGAGACTAAAGTCTACCTCCTTTCATCTAGTTAATGGTATATTGTTTTGTCAGAATTTTGATGGCATATTGATGCGTTGCCTCGAAAAGGACGAAGCAGAGAAAGTTTTGCTCGAGTTGCATGCAGGTGAAGTTGGTGGTCACTTCGGTGGAGATACCACTTCTCATAAAGTCTTAAGAGCCGGTTATTACTGGCCAACACTTTTTAGAGACGCCCACACCTTGTGCCGAAAATGTGTTATTTGTCAGAAAGCGTCAGGGCGATTGCAAAAACTAGCCTTCCCCTTGCAGCCCGTTACAGTTGATTCTCCTTTCCAGCAATGGGGCCTTAATATCATTGGTCCTATTAACCCTCCATCCTCACAACAGCACAAATACATTGTGACAGCCACTGATTACTTTACTCGATGGTCTGAAGCTGCCGCGCTAAAAACTGTTCACACAAGTCAGGTGATCGCTTTTCTTAACTCGCATATCATTACCCGTTTTGGTATCCCTGATTGTCTAGTCTTTGATAACGCTTCGTACTTTTCTTCTCTTGAAATGAGTGAGTTCGCCTTAGAAAAAGGAATAAAGATAAAGTACTCCGCTAGTTATTACCCCCAGGGCAACGGCCTAGCAGAGTCAACAAACAAGAACTTGATCAAGATTATCAAGAGAACCGTGGCTGAAAATCACAAGAATTGGCACAACGCACTGCTGAATGCATTGTGGGCTGATAGGGTGACACCCAAAGACGCTATAGGTAATTCCCCTTTCTTCCTCGTTTACGGCAGAGAAGCCATTTTGCCACCTCATGTTCTTCTTCCTTCACTCCAATTGTCACAAAAGGTTCAAGAAGAAGAATGCCCCCCTTTAGAAAGCCGTATTAACGCTTTGATGAAGTTAGAAGAAGTAAGAACCCAAGCCAAGCATAAACTAAATCAACATCAACAACTGATTAAAAGCTGGTTCGATTCTAATTCTGCTTCGGATAGAAATTTTGAAGTAGGCGACCTCGTCTTAAAGTGGGACAAATCACATGAAGGGAAGGGAGAACACACTAAATTTCAAAATTTGTGGCTTGGGCCATTCTTGATTGCTGAAAAGTTGGGTTCTAGTTCCTTTCGTTTGCAGAGTCTTGAAGGACAGCTTGACACCTACTCGGTGAATGGCCAAGTCCTGAAAAGATACTTTGCCTGATTTCTTTCCTTTTGTACATTATGTAAATATCCCCTTTTGTTTTTATTTTTGCCTTTGTTTTCGTTTTATGATTTGGATTTGATTGATCAGTTTGGTGTGTTTTTGTGTGTTTTGAAATATATGCATGCTTATACACTGAGCCATTCAAACATAAGACCATAGAAAAATCTCTTCGCTGAAATAACTGCTGAAAGATTGTACAAACATCAGTGATATGTATTTCTGAAAATGATATTGGAAAATGTTGTTTGAAAGAAGTTTACTATCTCAGTCTCTAAGTGAAGTTTGTCATGGTTATCTTTATCTTTTTACGCTGTCCCTTTTCCGTAAAGGAATGACTCAAAAAGGATGGCTCCCTGTCAAAGTAAGTTGTTTTAGAAATAAAACATTTCTGGAGATGAATAAGGACAGTATATAAAAATTCTGATGAGGTCTAAAAAATATGACAAAATATCAAGATTTTTCCAGCGTCACCCCGCTCAGCTATTTATAAAAAAAATAAAAAATAAAAATATTAATAAGAGCTGTGGGAAGTGTTTGTAAACCCGTCGGGATACTGAACAGGTCCGCTGGCAGCGGGGCAATGCAAGCATGGCGCCAAGACAACTTCGTCGAGGTACTGAACAGGCCTGCTGGCAGCGAAGCAATGTCGGGTAAATGAAAATCTATAAAATTATAAGAAACCTCTTTTAAAAGTCCTTTATTCTAATCCAGAGCTTCTTGACAGGATAAAGAAGTCCGAGTGGGTTAAATGGCAACCCTGTCGAGGCTATGGACGCCTGTTGGCAGCAGTGGCCATGCCAACAGTATTGAAGATTTTATCATAAAAATCATGACTTGTAGATCTGTGAGACTGTTATTAGTTCGCATCTTTTAAAACTTCGCTGGAAAAGATAGTTGATGATGATGTTAGTACGATTTTTTGGTTGTTCTTTCAAGTTGAATTTTTCTTTGCTGTCCTGTTCTGAATTCATTTCTTATAACAAAGATAACTGCTTCACCCAGCGTGTCGCCATTGTTGGCAGCCAATTCATTTTTATTTTGTCCTAATAAAAAGCTGCCTGCACCCCTTGTCTCATTAACGACAAAGTATCGTCGCATTGTGCTTCTAGACATTTGTTTCATTTTTGCGACAATTACAATTTGATTTCAATTCAGTTTTCACAACTAAAAGTGTGAAAACACCTCTTTCGTTGCTTAGATTGTCGTCATGTTTGATTGATTTGCTGAAAGACAATTGATCACTAGTTTATCACATCATTGCAAAAGTTTCTCTCAAACTGTATCCATTCACTTTAATCGCGCAACTTGATTTCTATGATAAAGTATTGAAAAGGTTAAGTATGAGTCATGTTTGATGTCATAAGGGTTATAATTGATTTTGGTTTTACATATGATATAATTCTTATTGTTTTGAACTCTTGACTTATCATTTTCATATGCTCATTGGTTGCAATGTTTTTACACTTTGATTATGCTAAAAACACATTAGAAATATCATAAGTTTGATTTCATATAAAATGGCAATGGTTTGAGCTTTGCAAAAACGTTTTGATCAACCTTTTTGATTTTCGATTTTATGGTTTGAACCCTCGATACATTGTTTGTGAGTTTGATATCACATGGAACGATCATAGTTTCGAACTATGTATTGACATGAATGAATTAACATGGGTTTGAAACATTGAATTGACACGACAGATCGATGGTTAGTGCTGGGTACTATGTTGATTAAACTTAACACTTGGCGCATGATTATCACATATGGTGTTGGTTCTGACTCGGATGAATGGCACGTTGATATGATGATTCACCTATTTGCTGGCCGATACGTATGGTTTAAGTGATTATGATTATAACAGCACTGTACATGGTCATTAATGCAATGCATGGCGGTGGTAATCCCACCACCTTCGCACACATGCAGTTAATTCCGGTCTCTTCGAGCGATGAAGCTATCAAACCCTATCGTTTTTTACTTTGTGCGTTGTTTCGTTTAGTCCAAACCCTACCATGTACAGAAGATATGGCTCCTATTGTAAGGGCCGAGCCCAACGGATGCCAAGCACTGTTGACATTTGATGGTGCGTATAGCGACCTGGAAGAGTTAGGGTGGCTTCCGTTTATAAGGAAGTTTGATGGTTTTAACTTCGTTGTGGCTCGGCAATTTGCACTGTCATTCGATGGATGCCGAGCCAAAGTGGGAGATGTCCAGCTTGAAATTACTGAACAATTCCTCAGCTCAGCAACCAGCCTGCCTGTCAAGGGACAAAAATGGTCCAAAAGCTGCAAGGTTGACGATGTCCCGTGGACATTGTTGTTTCAGTCCCGGACAGTGAACTCATGCGACAGAGGTTTGCCCGCGAAGATGTTGAAACCCCGTTGGTATGATCTCTTGATGATTATCAAGCAATTCGTTACTTGTGAAGGAAGGTACGGGTTTGTTTTCTTGTTTCATCTACGTTTATTAATGGTGTTTATGGGTTTCGAACTTAGTATGCCACACTACCTGCACCGAAGTTTGTTCAAAATGGCAAAGAAGTACAAGCGTAGCCAGGCTGACACTAGCCTCTTCCATGTTGGGTTGATTAAAATGATTTTTGTTTATGAATTGGGGTTACGTCGTGATTCTTGGCATGATTTTCTCAACCGTAATGGCTTTGAGGAATCTAATCCTCCATAGGTGGACAAGCCCATGGTAACCAAGAGAAAACCTGCCCCTATGCCTTTTAATGTTTTGCTACCCGAGCCTAAACCTGACTCACCTTTGAATTCGCCTATGGCTGTGACTCAACAGACCGAAGTTGCTAAGCCTACAACCAAAAAGACTAAAGCAAAGAATGGTGCTAATACTAGAGGAAAGAAAAATCCAAGATTGATCTCTCGCATGGCGAGGAATAAATCCAAGCCCCCTGTTAAATTAGAGCCTATCGTGGTCAGCGAAGACTCTGATTATGAAGTGGAACGATTTCTCACCGAGGAGTATCCTTACTCTGAGGGCTTGTGTGGCAAACCACCTTATGATTTCATTAAGAACTTACCTCCTTGTCTGCGGGATAACCCTGATTTTCCTGGTATTAAACCACCCCATGAAACCCTCGGGGAATCATCGAAACCCTCGACTG
This sequence comes from Picea engelmannii, assembly GCA_009831015.1. Classification (NCBI taxonomy): domain Eukaryota; kingdom Viridiplantae; phylum Streptophyta; class Pinopsida; order Pinales; family Pinaceae; genus Picea; species Picea engelmannii. Next base: position 1,067,675 of record ML781301.1, read on the forward strand.
ATCAACCTATTGCTGCACCTTATGATCAGTGTGGACTGTGGTTAGAGAGATACTACTTGGATGTCCCAAAATTGCAATCCAAAATTCACGATTTGGAAAACCAAGTGGCAAAGCTCACTGGTCAGAATGCAAGGATACAACCCAACGACGAGAAGCAACGAACTGCCAGGTCAATCCTGTTCAAAAATGTCGAGTCTGCTACAGCTATTGTCAATTCAAAATTGACATAGTCTCAACAACTGTGATGGTATATTTTTCACTCATTTATATTACTCTCTGTGTACATATTACACCCTGCTCTGTTACATAAGCATGCCTCGCTGTGTATAATTTTGGTTTTGATGAATTATTTTTGTTATAGTTTAAGATCCGATTGGATTTGGTTTTAATTTAATGGATCATCGAATAGATATGATTTTCCAACTTTAGTTCGATGTCCTATTAATAAGACAAGTTGTTATATTTCAAAAATAGATTGTTGCTAGTAGTTCAATTTTCAATGGTATGATTTGAATTAGTTATGGATTAAAACGATTGATGAATCGGTTAGCTATTTTTGTCTTTTAACCAAATCGAATACCTCTCTGTTGATACGTAACTAGTTGCAACTTATTCGATTCTCATTATTGATTCAAATTGGATTCTGTTCGAGGTTTCGATTTCACTTCTATAATTAACTCAGTAAAGATTCGTATTGATTATTGCCCAATTCATGAATCCTATCGATTTTATTGCGCCTCTGTCTGTTGACTATGTGGTGATCCAACATGAAGGTTTTCGAGTTGATATTCAGGGATTTTGATTTCATCCGAATATGAAAGATGCTATTTCATATCGTGCTCTTAATGGAATGATATCAATCTGCTATAGTTGGTCAATGATAATTACGATTATACCTATGAACTGTTTACGAAGTCTATGATTGGATCCTGTGGATACAGTTATGCATAAAATTGTTACAGTTTTCTATATTGGCAAGGGATTGAACGATATGCTAATCGATAATGATTGTTTGTATTCCATATGGTTTGGGTTACCATTGATTGCATTTATGAAACAGTCTTGTTAGGATTTGATTCGATTTTGTGTTCATTGGAAAAACAGAGCATTCCTACTCTGTCCCGTTTGTATTCTATTTGATTCGATTTGATTTAAAGGATTATTTTTGAACCATTTGATTCGATTTGATTTGATTATATATCTGGTCCTGTTTACTATTCTAGACCAGCTACAGAATCAGAAGATTCTGTAGCTAAGTCTATAGAGTCATTTTTTTTATTATTTTCTTAATAAAATACTCCTCTAACTTGATCTTTGTGTCCCATACAGGCAAATTCGAATTGGCAATGGATATGAGGAGCAGTTGGAAGATATTTTTAAGATTTCACTTGCATTTTTAGTTACTTAGTTTAAGGGATTTTGGGATTATTCCCAGATTGTGTAAACTTATTTGATATTATCCACAAGGATGTTTTACCTTGTGAGAAACCTATATAAACCTATGGTTTTGTAATAATCAATGATCCTCAGTTGTGGGAGAACAAAGATATGGAGCTTTGATTCAAACTGGAGCAGAATTGGTGTTTTGTCATAGCTTTTGCTTTTCAATATATCAACACTTTGTTCCATGTTTTGTATATCACTTTGTTGATGGTTTAGTATTACTTTTGTTATCTAAATCAAATTCAAATGATATAATTTTATTACTATATCTTGTTTCTTCCAAATAGATAAAAGACATAACAGTTATTGATTCGTTTTGTGGATGATAGCTTTGTCTTCTTCATAAATCAAATTGTAATATATAAATTAGCTGCATAATAGGTTTCCCTTTTGCAGGAATTTATAATCTAAAGATTGTTGTGATTTCTTTTATGTCTTGTTTGTCCTGTAACATACTTCAGGAAGCATCATAGCTGATCCTTTGCGAGAAGCTTAAGGCCTAAATGGTGTGAATTTCTTCCTCCAACCAGCTTAAGAAGCAATCATACACAGGGCAGACTTGGAGCGTTTCCAGGTCAATTAGTATTTAGTTTACTGTTCTCATTAAGTAGTTTAATATATATATATATATATAATCTTAATTAGATTTATATTAGATCGTTTAATTTCAGTAAATTATATTAGATTGTTTAATTTTAGTTAGTTTACTTTCTTATTCATAAATCATAAAACCAAAAAAGAGTTACCTTCGTTGTCTTGGGACAACAAGCAAATTAGTTTCACAGGTTTTATTCAAATCTGTAGATTGCATGTAATGTGTATTTGTGAATAAACTGTAATTAATTTGACAATTAAATAGTTGATTTGAGTTATTATAATCATAGTTAGTATCTTGTATATATAATAGTTAGTAGTTCATAGTTAGATTAGTGTAGTTAGTTTAGTTTGCTTTATTAGTTTCTAGTTTCCTTTACTTTAGTTAGATTCTTTCCTTTAGTTATAGTTTAGTTCATCTTATTTAGTTTAGTTAGATTATTTAGCTCAGATCATTTCTCTCTTTGGTTTTCTTAGGAGACCTTAGGGCGGCCAACGGAGCCGTTAAACTCGTCAGGGTGGTTCATCCCAAACGGCTTGGGTTATTAGACAACCCCGGACCGGTTCCACTCTCTTAATTGACGGACGGTCGATTTCGCCCATCAACAGGACTGTGATAAACCTTGTTACAGTGGGAGATCTGCGGTATTGTTTTTCAGGTGAAAAGAAATGGCAAGCAATTCGAAGATGGAGATCGAGAAGTTTAATGGGAAAAGAACTGCTACCAAATGTATATTCTAACCTTGTACAATATCTACTACAAATAGATATTCAGAAAAGAACAGAAAATATACAATGGCAAATACAAACATTACACATAGATTTTTCCCCTGGAAACCCAAACCGGGAAAACCAACATATTCTATATTCATTCATTGTGTTACAATGTTTACAAGACAAAATACATATAGGAGCCAGCGGCATCCAAAACTCTAACCCAATGACCTGGATTAGTCCAAAACCCTAATTCCTTAACCAGAAATAGAAAACCATCGGCAAAGAAACCATGTGCCGAAAAACCACCTAAATATAATGTGGTCCCGAAAATGTAGTCTCGATGCGAAAGAATAAAACACATACCCAACATTCTCCCACTTGTTGTTTTCTTTGCACACAGGGGGTTACAAGGTTACATAGTCAACAATCCAGGGCAACAATGCCCATGGATCTTCTACACCAAGAGAACTTCTCAGTGCTCACAGATTTTGTTAATGAATCTGCAACATTCTTCAAAGTGTCCACCTTCATCAGCAATACTTTCTTTTCTTCAACCATGTCTCTCACAAAGTGATATTGAATATCAATAAGTTTTGTCTTTGAATGATGAGTTGGGTTATTTGCCAGAAAAATTGCACTCTGACTATCACAATCTATTCTTATAGCTTGTTGTACCAACCCAATACCTGAACACAATCTTTGTAACCATATTGTTTCCTTACTTGCATGAGTGGCTGCCATGTATTCAGCTTCTATAGTTGAAAGTGCCACTACAGCCCGTCTTTTGCTCATCCAACTTATTGCTCCTCCAAACAAGTTAAATACATATCCACTTGTAGATATCCTACAATCCAGATCTCCTGCCCAGTCTGCATCCACAAATCCATGTATATCCACCACTCTATCCAATCTCGGTCTTCCTTCATAGCACAATCCATAGCTAGCAGTGCCATGCAAATACCTGAAAACCCTTTTTACTGTTGTCCAATGCTCCTTCTCTGGTTTTGACATATACCTTCTCAAAACTCCCACTGCATGTGCAATGTCTAGTCTAGTACAAACCATTGCATACATCAAACTGCCAACTTCACTGGCATATGGAACATGAGACATGTCCTCCTCTTCTTCATGTGTCTTGGGACACTGATCCGCAAATAAGTTTACACCAACGGGAATAGGAACCTTGACCGGTTTGCATTCCTGCATATTAAACCTCTACAATATTGTCTCGACATATTTTCTTTGATTTAACTAGAGTTTCCTCTTTTTCCAATCTCTTTTAATTTCCATGCCCAAAATTAAATTTGAAGCACCAAGATCCTTCATGTCAAATTTAGAGGACAACTGAGTTTTCACATCCTGGATAATCTCATTGTTGTTTCCTATCAACAACATGTCATCCACATACAAGACCAAATAAATCAAATGATCACCAATTAATTTAAAATACACACAGTGATCCTCTTTGCTTCTTGTGAAGCCAAGTCCCAGCATATAAGTATCAAATTTTTGATACCACATCCTTGGTGATTGTTTTAAACCATACAGGGATTTTTTTAGCTTGCATACCAGCTCCTTCTTTCCCTTCACAACATAACCTTCAGGTTTCTTCATATAGATTTCTTCTTCCAGATCCCCATGTAGGAATGTTGTCTTCACATCCATTTGTTCTATTTCAAAATCAAATGCAACAACAAAAAATAACATAAATCTTATGGAGGTTAACTTGGCAACAGGAGAAAAAATATCACCAAAATCAATTCCCTCAACCTGGGAATAACCCTTTGCTATTAACCGAGCTTTATATTTCTCCACTTTTCCTTCTGCATTCAACTTCTTTTTAAATACCCATTTGCTTCCAATGGGATTTCTTCCAGTTGGCAACTCCACTAGATCCCAAGCCTAATTTTTATCCAAATATGCCATTTCTTCTTCCATGGCCCTTTTCTAGAGATTTCAATCCTCTGAATCCACCGCCTCCCTGACAGTTCTAGGATCATCATCAGTAATAGACAAAGAAAATTTTGAACAAAAATCAAATGGACTATACCTTTCTGGTAGCCTTCTTTCTCAATCCGATCTCCTCAATACTGGAGTATGAGGATCTTCTTCTTCTGATTCATGTTCTTCTGTAGAGTTTGATTCATCATCCTTTAAATCAAACTCTATCTTCTCTGGTTCTTCCTTACTTGGTAGGACTTCCTGTTTAACAACAT
>ML781301.1:1072834-1084486 GCA_009831015.1 Picea engelmannii
TTTAAATCAAACTCTATCTTCTCTGGTTCTTCCTTACTTGGTAGGACTTCCTGTTTAACAACATCCTTCATTTCTCTAAATACCACATCTCGGCTATACACTACCTTCTTAGTTTCTGGGTTCCAAATATTATAACCTTTGATGCCATCTTTATATCCAATAAAGATACATTTTTCAGCCTTCTTATCCAACTTACTCTTGTTTTCCTTTGGAACATGAACATATGCATTGCAGCCAAATACCTTAAGATGTGTGAGAGAAGGTTCCTTACCAATCCATACCTCTTGTGGAGTCTTGTCATTCAACGCTGATGAGGGTGATCTATTGACCAGATAACATGCAATACCAACTGCCTCTACCCAGAATTCTTGCCTTATCCCGACACCACTGAGCATGCACCTTGCTTTTTCAATCAGCGTCCTATTCATCCTTTCTGTAACTCCATTCTGCTAAGGTGTATATGGAGTAGTCTTATGCCTTGCTATACTGCACTTTAAACCTGTCAAAGACTTCAGATTTCTTCCTGAGGAAATATATCCAAGTTTTCCTCGATAAGTCATCTATAAATGAGACATAGTACACAGATTTTCCCAATGATGGGACCGACATAGGTCCAAAAACATCATTGTGAACTAGCTGTAAAATTCCTTCTGCCCTCGTTGCACCAGAGGGGAATCTTACCAGATTTTGCTTCCCATATAGAAAATGTTCACAGAAATCAAAATCCAGAGAGAAGTTAGACACACCTTCAACCATACCTTTACCGTGTAGTAGTCGAAGACCCTTCTCTCTGATATGCCCCAGTCTTTGATTCCACAACATAACCTTTTCTCCAGAGACTGTAGGAGTTCTTTCCTCTTCAACTTCAATATCAGGAACAATGGAACTATTAAACCCATCACTAATAGTGCTTCCTAGCAGCTTATACAGAGTTCCAAACCGAACTCCCTTCATCAACACCATTTCTCATCGAACCATCCTACAAGTTCCCTTTTCAAAAAATGTTTTTACCCCTGCATCTTCCATTTTTCTTACAGAAATCAAATTTCTAGCCATACCTGGGATGTGTAGAACACCAGGCAGTGTTCTAATCCTTCCATCTATGAGTTTCAACTTGACCCTTCCTCTTCCTATGATTCTGTTTATCGAATCATTACCTAAGAAAACATTACCTCCATCATACTTTTCATATTCACAGAACCACTCCCTGTGGGGAGTCATATGAAAGGATGCACCAGATTCAATCAACCATGCCTCATGATCTACATGTGTGCTTGAAGAGGCCAAGTACACATCCTCTCCTTCTTCCTTGGAGTTATTTTCTTATGTAGAAGAAGTTTCTTCAGATCCCTTCTTTTTCTCAACTTTGGATCTACACTGCTTCTTGTAGTGCCCTTATTTTCCACACTCCAACATACCCTTACAAACTTTCCAGGAGATTTAGATATACCCTTAGACTTAAATCTCCCACTTGAGAAATTAGATCTATTTCTTTCCTGGGAACGTCCTCTTGCAAATAATGCATCTGTGCTATGTCCTTCCATATTCTTTCGTCTCATCTCCTCTGACAACAAGGATGAGACCACTTCTTCAAACTTCAAGGAAGTTGTATTACTACCTATGGCCACAACAAGACTATCCCACGATTCTGGTAAAGAACACAACAAATTGATACATTTATCTTCATCTAAAATTTTAATCTCAACAAATACTAATTGACTTACCACAGTATTGAAGGCGTTAAAATGCTCTACCATCGAGTCTCCATCTCTCATCCTCAAGTTATACAACTTCGTTCTCAGGAATAGTTTATTTACCAGGGACTTAGACTGATACAACTTCCCCAACTTTTCCCATAAATCCTTGGTTGTAGATTCCTCTAACACATTTAATAATACTGAATCAGAGAGACACAGTCGAATTGTGCTCTTTGCCTTCTGATCCATCTTTTTCTAGTCATCTGCAGAAGTTCCTATAGGTGCAGTACCTGGATCTACCGTGATCCACTGATCTTTTTCCACCAAAAGATATTCCATCTTAAGCTTCCACAGCTCAAAGATTTTCCCATTAAACTTCTCAATCTCCATCTTTGAATTGTTTGCCATTTATTTTCACCTGAAAAACAGTACCGCGGATCTCCCACTGTAACAAGGCTTATCACAGTCCTGAGCCAAACCCTTGACCACAAAGGCGTCCCCCTGAAGCCAATAAAGCTTTGATACCAAATGTAAATTCTAACCTTGTACAATATCTATTGCAAACAGATATTCAGAAAATAACGGAAAAGATACAATGGCAAATACTAACATTACACAAAGATTTTTCCCCTGGAAACCCAAACCGGCAAAACCAACATATTCTATATTCATTCATTGTGTTACAATGTTTACAATACAAAATACATATAGGAGCCAGTGGAATCCAAAACCCTAACCCAATGACCTGGATTAGTCCAAAGCCCTAATTCCATAACCAAAAATAGAAAACCATCAGCAAAGAAACCATGTGTCGAAAAACCACCTAAATATAATGTGGTCCCGAAAATGCGGTCTCGATGTGAAAGAATATAAAACATACCCAACAATCGTCACTTTGTAAAGTTAGAATCTTTTCACGTAGATTCGGCTGAAGAGGCAACACCGAAAACATGTGTGGTCTCTGATTCAATGCATATGCCACTCGGTTCACTATCCCTTTTATGTAAGTAATCTCGAAGTCGTACTCACTAAGAAATTACGACCAACGTCATTGTTGTGTGTTTAGGTCGTTTTACGTAAAGATGTGTTGTGGTCCACATTGGTCTATCTTTAGTTCAAATTTTCATCCAACAAGGTAGTTTCTCTAAACCTTCAAGGGATATACGATGGCTAACAACTCCAAATCATGTGTCGCGTAGTTCTCCTCATGCCTTCTTAGTTTCCTCGAGATGTAAGCGATCACTCGACTATCTTGCATCAAGACTCTGCCTAAGCCTTCCTTGGATGCGACAGTGCATACCAAGAAGTCTGCATCCATGTCAGGGACCTTTAGTATTGGTGTTGTTCTCAAAAGTTCCTTGAGCCTCCAAAATGCTTCCGTGCATTTCTTGGTCCAAACAAACTTCTTGTTTTTCTTCTGCAATTCCGTGATCGAATTTTCTATCTTCGAAAATCCCTTGACGAACCATCAATAGTATCCTGCTAGATCCATGAAGCTATGAAATTATGTGACATTCGTCGATGCAAGGCATTCCATAATAGCCTTGACCTTTGATGGATCCATGACAATACCTTCATCGAAGATGACGTGCCCTAAGTAGTGAATCTTTGATTGATAAAATGAGCATTTGGACAACTTTCCATACAATTTGTGCTCTCGAAAACACTGTAGTACCAACCGTAGGTGCTCATCATGCTCCTCTGTCATACGAGATTAAATCAAAATATCATCAATGAATACTTGGACAAACTTGTCCAAGTACTCATGGAACACCCCATTCATCAAACTCATGAATACTCCTGGGGCGTTCGTCAGTCCAAACGATAAAAGAGTAAACTCGTAATGTCCAAACCTCGTCTTAAATACGGTCTTAGGGACGTCATCCTCCTTAATCCGTAACTGGTGGTATCCTGATCGCAAGTCGATCTTTGAGAACACCATCGTGCCCTTCATTTAATCAAACATATCAGCAATCCTTGGCAACGGATATTGGTTCTTGGTCGTTGCCTTGTTCAACTGACGGTAGTCAATGTAGAGCCTCCATGACCCATCCTTCTTTCAGATGAAAATAATAAGTGCACCCCACGGTGACACACTTGGATGTATCAGTCCCAGGTCCAACAGTTATTTCAGTTGCATTCTCAACTCTTTTAACTCCGGGGTCGACATCCGGTAAGGCATCCTAGCTATCGGTTCAGTCCCCAGTTTTAGGTCTATAGTAAACTCCAATTCCCTCTCTGGCGACATCCCAGGTAACTCCTCCGGAAATATGTCTGCAAACTCTCTCACCACCGGAAGGTGTTCAATACCTTCCACTACTCCCTTCTCATTTAACGCAAGGATCACATAAAGCCTTCACCCCTTGTGAATTCTCTTCCATAGCTGCGAGGAAGAGATGAACCTCATGGAAACTCCCTAGTTCTGACCTACAATCACACATATTTGTCCCTCATCATCAACCAAGCTCAATCATTTCATCTTATAGTTGAGTACTGCTTCATGTGATTCCAACCATTCCATACCAATCATGATGTCATAAGATCTTAATATCGTTATGTACAGGTTGGCCCTAGTGACAAACTATCCCAGGTTAAGGGTACAACCCGTAACCTTTCCTCCAACCTTTTGTTTGGCTCCTGAAGCCATCTCTACGAAGCTACACTCATCATGTTCGACTACCTTTACCTTAATCCTTTTTAGCGTTGCACCTGAATGAAACTCTCGGTAGCACCAAGATCTATAAAAATACTAAGGGTCTAGTCAGCGATGGTACCTGACGTCTCAAGCACAGTTGACTGGTTCTCTTCCTGGCGGTTATTCACTGTTGCATGAATTCGATGGGCCTTGCCCAAATATTCCATGGTAGTGGGTCCGACTGATCCAGATTCCCTAGTCCTCTTCACTCGATAGTCAAGCTGGAAATGTGGCTCCCCACATTCCAACATACTTTCTTCGGTCCATTAATCTTGGTACCTGAAATAGAAGCTGAATTCCAATGCTAAGGCCAACACAAACTTGTTGACCTTAAGTTTCTCAATGAGGGTGTGGAGCACACCGAAGCTACTCCAAAACGGGCCTCGTACTCGAGCACCATGCGGCTACCTCGTCGTAAGGCGTCGAACTCCTTGAGCTGACACTCAACGAATTCCTTAGAAATATACCTCTCCTGGAATAGTCCCTCGAACAATTCCCAAGACACGTCATCGATGGCCATGTTCAAAAGTGGTAGGAGCGTCTTCCGCCATAAAAGAGCACTCCCCTTCAGTCAAAAGACCACCAGGCAGACGTTCATTTTGGAGGTCATAATCTCAAAGCATGAAGCACAATGCCTTTCTCTACAACTGTGCCTTGATAACACAGTCGTCCATGACACTTGTGGGCTCGAGAAATCAACTCTCTCGATTTCTCAGTGGATGCTAACGGTACTAGCTAGGGCGCGTTGTGGATCCTCATGGTTACAGGTGCCCCGGCCTCATCTCAGTACCGATGATGAATCAAGGCCCTTTGACAATACCTGGAAGGAACTTTTCAGACCATCATCATCCCTTACAACAAGAAAATCCATCCCAAGGACTTGTTCCTCCCCTTGGGGGTTTGACTATGAGGGTGCGGGAAATTATGGAGGCGTCACACCTCCTTCCATGGCACCACGTTGCAAACCTCTGAGGCGTCCTCTAAATGAGATCACCACAAGGACATGTTAAGGTTTTTAATTAATGCAAGGGTTAATACTCACGGGTTTACTGCAGTGGAAAGCCTAGCAATCCACAGTCGCAGGGTTGAACCCGCTCTGATACCATATGTAACAACCCCTTCGTTATGACTACAAGCGAAGCAGAAACATTTTTTTTTGTTTAAATGGCAAGAAGGCAATGACAAAAACAGTATGACCACATCACAAACGACGAACAGAAGTACGCAACCCCGGCTACAGGCAACTATGACACCATGCATAGGCACAAGGGAGACTAGGAAAAACATGCACAGAATAACATGGAGGAACGACTACCTGCCCGACATAGACTTGACCACACCTACGAGCTAAGGGACAATATCCCTATCCTGACACAATGGCCTAGACGAACAAGACGAGAACCTCAAGGCACGCAAACCCAATGCCTGAATGCATTCATCCCACGTGCCCAAGTCAACATACGACGCTCCACCACACTCACATGGAAGGCATCGACTCTGACCAAGATATGATTCATCGCTAACCAATAGGACACGCCATGATCCCTTCATTAGGAATGATGCCATCCCCAGATGAGAGGTGTGACAATAACCCTAGCGCAAACATAATCTAAAAGGGCCAAGACTCAAGACCAACCCACACGCTAGGATATCGAAATATCTAACACAACACTACTCCCACACCCAAGCATTCGATCGACAAGACTCTGGACGACAATACTCAAAGGAAGAAATGCAACTGTTACGCGACTTCACCAATACCCCAATTGCTCATCAAGTCTAAACTCGTAAAAAATTTCCATCTAAAAAAAAACATTAAGTAAAATCTAACTCACATGTTTAAATTATTAATTAGCCATTAATTTACAATCAAATGATATTAAGTTTAACCCAATTAGAAAGTCTAATTACCATTGTCCATCGTTACCATCTAATTGACGAATCTAAAATAACCATAACTACAATTACTATCTAATTAGCAATAATTATGATCTAACTAGCATATCTAAATATAGATTAGTCATTAAGTTACCATCAGAATAACATCAATTACGAATCAGTTCGGCAATCCTTCATTACACTTTAGTCGATAATTTCAATCTAAAAAACATTAATTACTAATCAATCGGCAAGTCTTCTTTAATCATTACTAAGACCGAATTGACAAGTCTACGTTTAATTAACTTAAGAACTGTCTAAGAAGGAGGTGAGGTTGTCTAATCAATCAAGGATGTATATTCAAATGGAAGGCTGCAATACAAATTAAAGACTGTTGTGTTCAATACATGGATGTTTAATCATTAAAGGCTGTACTAAACCATTAAATGTTGTCCAGTCAACAAAGGTTATTCTAATTGAAAAGTCAATTTAATCAATGAATATTGTACCAACCAAGGTTGTTAAGGGAGAAGTCATTCATTAAAGAAAAACTAAATAACTGTTGTGTAAAACACATCATCCCTTTCCACCTGCCAGCTAAGAGTTTCTATTAAAGGAGCAAGCAGTCAGCCAAAAAAATAGGTACAAGCACCAGCCTTAAATTGTAATTTGCAGGGAAATTATGCCATCAAAAAATGAAAATGAAACTAGTGAGTAATAAAGGAGTGATCAAGCTGGCATTAAGTAATGAAAAGCATTCCAATAAAAACGAATCACAGTTAACTAAAGGCCGAACGCCTAGTAACACAAGGAAACATGTAGACATGACAATTGGCCAAAATTGCCAGGCTATTAAGAGGGAAAAAATCATGGGTAAGATCAGCAAGCTCAAGCAAGTGCTTTAAAAAAAAAATGTGGGCATTTACGGCAAGCTCAGTCTCATTTTAAAAGAAGATTTCGTGGGAATTTAAAACTAAAATCTCATCTCATTTAAAAGAAAAATCATGGGCATTTAAACAACAAAGAATAAGATCCCGTGAGAGTAAAATCGTGGTAATATAATCTGTGTATTAATCGTAGTAAGAAATTGGTGGTATCAGTAAAGAATCAAACTCTGTGTCAATTACAGCAACTCAGTCACATTAAAACGGTAAAAATTGTGGGCAATCAACATGAAGATGTAGAGAACGTTTCTCTGGGCAATAACAAGAAAAACACATCATCATTTAATTGCAATTCATGGGCATACACAGGAATCCAATGGAAGTAAGTTTAATGCTTAACTCAGTCTTCAACAAGGGCAAAAATTGGTCAGCAGTAAAATGAAATGCAGTCCAGAGAGGGGTGAATTTGCCAGGCAACAAGGTAATCAAAAACATAAATTCTTAAGTGAAAACGCAGTCTTCTTCAAGGGAAAAATCGCCTCAAAGTAAAAACGAAATGTAGACAGAGAAATCATTTCACTTTTCCATTGCCAGAATACCAAATATAAAAATGCAGGCATGAAATCATTTCGTTTTTCCATTGCCAGAATACCAAATATAAAAATGTAGACATGGAATCATTTCATTTTTCCATTGCCAGAATACCAAATGTAAAATGCAGAGATGAAGTCATTTTATTTTTCCATTGCCAAAATACCAAATATAAAAAAATGCAGACATGAAATCATTGTGTTTTTCCATTGCCAGAATACCAAAAAAAAATGCAGACAGGGAATCAATTCGTTTTTCCATTGCCATAACACCAATACAATGCAGAAAACGGTAAGAGAAATGCAAGGATTCAATGGGAAAAGTCATGGAAATGATCACAGGGGTTCTATCGGTCAAGGCACAGAGAAAAAACCAACTAGGACGTAAGATAATCCATACGCAGAGGTCTTTTCCAGATGGTGGAATCAACAATCAGCCAAGGACAATAACGACGGTAGACAACTGACAAGAATGTCCTTCGCTCATCATCCATGCACAGGAAAGCAGGGCATTGAGAGCCATAGGTCTATTAACGTTGAAGCGACGACCATAGATCAGGCTCCTGGACGAATTCTCAGACGAGGACTAATGAGCTAGGGACGAAGGGAAAAACGACCACAACTTCACAAATCAATACACCCAAGGTGGTCAAGACATGCCAGAAATCAAAGGCCATGGGAGCCAATCAATCATCGAGCTAGGCTAAGGAAAACTCAATCAACAACTAGAATTCTAGACAATCAATTTATTTACCCACTAAACATGCAGATCCAAGCATATTACTACTACAATCTACCATACAAAATGAATAAAGTGTACCATTGCCTGATCACCCACTCTGAGTTGATGTCCCGCTCGCTCCGTGCAACACCTGCTTTCCGACCGATGAGACTTCACCGGTATCTCCTGTTCATGTGTTTTACAGGCAACATATTCTTGTCATTGATGGAAAGTACAACAACGACGATGGCATAAGTACAGGAAGAATGTGCCAGGCAAGCACCAGAAGTATTTTGGGAAGACGCAGCAGAGCAAGCTCGATAAGATATGAAGAGATAGTGCAAAGTATGCATGTTTGTTATTGATGGAAAAGATCATGACCAACAGTGCAGGGATAATGGCATGGCAATGGAAATTTCAACAAGTGATCGTTGGATACCATTCAAAAGCGTAAACTCCAGGAGTCAAGGAAGCAACTCACGATAGAAAATCACAAAATGCGAAACCACGACTTAATCTCCATTTCAAAGTTTCAGATACTGGGAGTTGGAGGTGTCAAGGAAACTCACAACAAGAATGATGAAATCACAAAATGCGAAACCACGATGTTTCGGAGTTTCGAATACCGGGAGTTGGAGGAGTCAAGGAAGCAACTCACGGCAAGAGGAGTTCGAGACACTTCTTCACAAGAAATCCGAAATGCTGAAATGCGAAAACACCTTTTGGTGTAGGTTGTGGTCACTGTCAGTGGTCATTTGAGAGGGAGGAGCTAGCACCAATTTAATCTCCTTTTCGGTGATCGTAACATGAAGAGTCGAGACTCTTCACAACAGGAATGCCGAAATGCGAAATGGCGAAATCAACGCGAGACCCTGTGCTTGTAATCCAATGGTGTTGGATACTTGGAAATCTCATCAAAGGGCTACTTTTGCTCTTCATAGTTAATCAATTATTTACAATTTAGTTAGCAGAACTGAATCATGACTCTTGGACGGTTGGCGATTCAGTTGTTGATATGTTTTCTTGGAGGTTCACAGTGTAACTGCTACAAATGACTGATGGTTTTTTCCAGAGGACTCCAAGAGACTTTAGGTTGATTGCTAGAGAAGATGAAGAGTCTCAAGGCATATTCCAGTGGCATGAGACTGTTCATAGAGGCTATTGATAGATGTAAGACCATTGGAGCCTGGAACTACAATAGAGGGAATGAGTTCGACTGTGACAGAGAAGACAAAGAGTCTCGACTGCTGGAGAGGATAAGGAATCTCGGCATAACACCCAATGATGATGGACGCATGGGTTTAACTGCCAGAGAATCTGAAGAGTTGCAATGATGATCAGGCAGAGCACTTGACATGGGGAGAGCATGCATAAGCATTGTGAATACAGGATGCAGAAGATGCACAAAGAGAATAAAAACGAAGAACAGAGAAGAGATTGGTTGTTGTTGAGAGTGATTCAGGTGTGTAGAAGGAGGCAGAGTGCAGCAGCTGAAATGCACAGAAGAGGAATGGTGCATAGAAGGGACATGGCACACAGAGCATAAAAGGCAGAAGAACATAAAGTGTAAGGAAGGGGGTGCAGGAAGACACTGATGCAGGTAGAGCAGAGCAGTGTAGCAGAACAGTGATGAGACCAGTAAGCCATTAATAAATATTGTATCACTGTGATAAATTTATATATAGAAAACTTTATATGTCAGGGTGGTAGGGAGGTGGTAGGGAGGATTTTTTTCCTCAAAGGTTCAAGTGGGTGCTTGAACACAGGGAGTTGTAGCTTCCATCTTGTTGTAGCCATAGAAACCAGGGTGGCAAGGTGGTGCAAGGGAGAACTGTTGTTCTCTGTTTTTACAGGTTGGTGCCTGTGTGACTGAAAGTTGGTGCTTCCATCCAGTTGGTGCTAGAACACTTAGGGAGTTGTTTCTTCCTTCTAGTGGGTGCTGGAGAAACCAGGGAGTTGGTGCTTCCTTCTAGTGGGTGCTAGAGAAACCCGGGAGTTGGTGCTTCCTTCTAGTGGGTGCTAGAGAAACTAGGGAGTTGGTGCTTCCTTCTAGTAGGTGTTAGAGAAAACAGAGAGTTAGTGCTCTCAGCAAGTTGCAGCTTGAAAAACAGAGGTTGTAACCTCACAATCAGTTGGAGCTCATATGTATGATGATGTACAGAATGTAAAGATTACTTATCATACCAAGAAGAAGAGTTTTTTACCCTTTATGGGTTTCCTCAAGAAATATATGTCTCTGTATATTTTATATGTGTGACTGATGTTGAATGTTCTATTGCTTACCTCCCTGCATTATTGTGATTGTCATTAAGTGCTATGCAAAGAGTTTAAAATAAGAATAATTGTTTAAGCACGGTAACAATTGATTCACCCCCCCCCCTTTCAGTTGTCCAACACCTCCCAGCCAATGCTAGGGGTGCTCTTCTTCCCCTTTATCCCCCCGAGCCACAAAGGGTCCACGTACACTATCCAAAGATTCAGCTAGCTCCTAGATCGCCTCGCAAGGCCAAGCTACCACTCCTCACCAAGTTGGGTATCCCAACTCCCACAAGCTAAGTCAGTCAAGTATAGATTTTTGTAGCATAACATTACATCGAACTGAAGAGATCTTTCATCCTTCTCCTCCCTCCATTATATAGAGTTTCCAAGTCCTTTACCTTCCCAAAATGCCATTTAATTTAATGTTTAATAAATTAATTCCTAAAAATCCTCCCCGTGCAAGTGTCACCCATCCCCTTCATTCCTCCATAAAGTAATTTCTTTAATTAATTAATTACCCTTATTTCCCTCATTCACCTAAATTCAATCCTAGAATAGCTCCTAGGTGTCCCCATATTCCCTTACAAGTTTTAATGGCTTTCCCCATTACCAATTTACTAGTTGAGTTAATTTAGAAAGTTCTTAAATGCTAGATACCTTACTAAGTTTGACTTTCTTCTTTTCCCCTTGTGTCTCCCTTTTCTTTTTATGTTTCCCTCTTTTACTAGTTTCCTAATTATTTTATATTTCCCTCTTTCTCCTTTTTCATTTAGAACTCAATTTCACAGGTGTAGAAATTAGATTTTTCCCTTTTCCCTTTTTAATTAATAAATTTTAAATTATCATAATATAATAAAACAATTATTTCCCCTTTTTAAATTTTATCCCAACATATTTTTATGAATCAATTAAATTGCTTAATCCCTTC
>ML781302.1:19204-63930 GCA_009831015.1 Picea engelmannii
TTTGGTAGCAGGGCATAATTATTCAGGGCTTCAGCATTCTAGCAGGACGTGGCACTTTCCAGCTTGGAGGTTGAGCATTAGTACGGCTCAGATCTACTTGATTTAGTCTTCATTGTATATCCAGCCTTTGGAGGCTCATTTTGTATTGTCGGGAGAATTTTGTAGCAGCTCATATCTATTGCTTGTACGACCATCTAAGGTTTATGCCAGATCGGCCATCTATTGTATTGATCTTACATTGCTCATAATAAAAAGGTCAGATATTTGCTTGTGCTTCTACATCTTGAATATATTGTGATCTCCATGTGTTTATGAATCTTGTATACACTTAAAAACTCAATAAATTAGTAGTAGTTAGTGATTCCAAGAAAAAATTTGGCTTGGGATCATTACACGTTGACAGAAGCTGAAGTCACAGGCTTTGTAGCAATAGGAGAAAAGGATGAGGTCTTTGATAAGTCGAATTATTCCAAGGTTCAGGAAGAAATAGAGTGCTCACAAGGAGGGAAGCACAACTGCCATTGGATCAGACAAAGATAAGATCTGGACTGTTGAAGTTTCATGTCCAGGAAGCAGCAGGA
This sequence comes from Picea engelmannii, assembly GCA_009831015.1. Taxonomy (NCBI): domain Eukaryota; kingdom Viridiplantae; phylum Streptophyta; class Pinopsida; order Pinales; family Pinaceae; genus Picea; species Picea engelmannii. Next base: position 19,786 of record ML781302.1, read on the forward strand.
GAACACATCAGAAAAGAGTAGATCTAGGCTATCAGATCTAGCTCATACAGCTGATAGCCATTGGATCTGTTGAAAGGAGCACGAGGTTTAAACACTCCCAAGCAGAAGAGAGAACCCAAAAAGTCTCGAAATGGTGAAGGCATCGAGATTTCGGGGTTCAGAACTTTAGAGGTTCCGAGGATAAGAGACAGGGAGACAAGAGGTAACAAGTTGAGAAATCCCAAAGTGATCAGGACCATCCAAGCAGGAGAACACGTGGCAGTGATCAAGGCATCGGGGAAAATCCCCGAAAGGACTATTTAGATACTTCAGTTACTGGGAACTTGAAGGAGCAGAGGCCTTGCAATAGGGGTCGCAAAATCCTGAAACATGATAAAACAAAAGCGTTGAAGGAATAGCGTCGGGCCACGAAACAAAGTTATGGGTTTTTCAGCACACCGAGTATCAATATTTTAGAAATTGACAATTTGGGGATTCCGCTATGGAGAGTCGAGCACTTCGAAAAATGAAACTCTGAAATCGAGAAACGCGAAGAGCTGAGGAAAATTAATCCTTGGAGGAGAAAGTTGGGGATTTGGCATTTTGAGGATCCCAAAGACTAAGATTCGGAGCTCACAGAGTTGAAAGTTCCGAAGAATACTATGGTCATATGAAGAGTGGTCACATGGACCAAAGATTGGCCAAGGCTAATTTTCACGGGAAAAGGTCGTGGTCGTGTTTGATGGCCGTATAGAGATAAAAGCTCGCACCGAGGTGAAATTGAGAAGGGTAGGTGGAGTTTTCATATAAGGACCTGTGGATTAGGTTCGTGAGGCCTCAAGGAAGGTGAAAGAACCATTTCGGTTATGCAGATCCGAAGGGTAGAATGATCCTAAGACCGGGAGGTCATGCAGAACCTATTGAGGTAGGGGGTTCTACACCAAAGTGGTATCAGAGCTTGATTATGTTTGTATATTGAAGGCAGAGGAAGCGAGAGAATGGAAAGAGAATACTCTGATCCACATCAGTTTGGTATCAGAGGTAGCTTGCGGAGACAAACAAAGGAAGGAAGGGTATTGGAACTCTATGGTGATTGTTTGCAGGTAGGCAACAGTCAGAAAGAATTCAGAGGACTGTAGGAGAAAGCTGGAAGCACTCAGGGTTGCAGAGTAACTGCAGCCAAGTTTTCTAGGAGGGCAGATAGGAAAAAGAAGATGGCTACTGAAGGCCATGCACATTGTTACACATCAACATTACTCGCTTTGATAAGTGTCGTAAGTGTCGCATGTTGCTCACAACTGTCACAAGTGTCGCATGTTGTTCACAAGTGTCGTAAGTGTCAAGCAAAACATACTGCCATGATGATGACACTAAGAAGACACTTAAAATTCCTCGAACACTTGATTTGAAGGAAGAGGGATGGTTAACTGAAGTCAAGTATCTCTTGCCACTTGAAAGAATCTTTTAATCCAAGTTTTTAGAAGAGAGTTCTCCCCTATATCACCCTTAGGAGCGCTGGCGCTCCCCTATAAGGTGCTAGGGAGCGTTATAGCACCAAACAGCCCCTCTGAAGGAGTGCTATATATATATAGAGCGTGAGCGCCCCCCTAAATCCTACTAGGGAGAGCTATAGCGCTCTGATGGCCTTTTTGAGGGAGTGCTGCCTATTATGAGCAACAATTGATCTGTTGAGGAGATTAAGGGGAGGATCTTTCAATCTTAGAAGGCAATTTCACTCGAATTCTTGGTTCATCCATGATATTAGGAGAAGATTCCTGGATTAAGGAGGGAAATCCTCAACTTACCCTAAAGATACCTCAAGAGGTTAAGCCTCTCTAAACCTATATAAACAGGCTCTATCATGGTGGAAAGGGGGAAGAATTGCAAGCATGAAACCTATGATCTAATAGGAAACAAATAGTGGACCGGAGGAGAGTAATCAGTGAACTTGTTGTCATCCGGTTCGTGGACCTTTTGAGAAAGGGTTAGATAAAGGGGACTTGATGAAGCTGTCGCATTCGAATCTACGGTTGTAAGTTACTTCTGTCATTGTTCTCATCAATATGACACACTTGGTCTGTTTCTTTCTAGTTTGTGTTTGATCTTACATGAACTTGTCTTTGATAGATAGATCTATTTTCAAGATAATATCAATAGAGTAGGTGTTGTAGGAAAATCTGCCTGCGGACAAGTAGATCGACCTCTAAGGCTTGACCTTAACCCTAGACAGAAAAATGCTTATCATGGACACTGACTTCCTTTCAAATCTATCTAAGCCTAATGCATGAGAAGGGAGGACGATAGAAGTACCTTTTAACCGACGTTTGTCCCTGCACGCTCCGAGTTGCGCTCCAATCCTTTTGCTCCTTGATAAGGTCTGTGGACAAAACAAGATACGACCACTTCCTACTCTATGGACATTAGATTGAAAATAGATCTACCACTGAATGATAAGTTCATGTAACATCAGACACAAACTAGAAAGAAACAGGCCAAGCGTGTCATATTAATGAGAATAATGACAACAGTACTTACAATCGTAGATGCGAATGCGACAGCTTCGTCAAGTCCTCTTCGTCTAACCCTTGCCTAAACGATCCACAACCTGGATGATATCAGCTTCAATGATTGCTCTCCTTTGGCTGACTGTAAGTTTCCTCCAAGATCATAAGTTTCACATATTCAGTTCTTCCCTAATTATCAGCTCCAACACCACTTATGAGATCATAAGTTTGGTATGATTCTCTCTTTCTCCCTCTTCTTTCACCATTAGAAAGCTTTCTTATATAGCCTTGGAGAGGCTTCAACCACTTGAGATATCCTTGGGGAAGTTGAGGATTTTCCTCCTTCAGTTGAGGATCTACCCTAGGATCATGGTTGGACTAGGGATTCGGATCCAACTGCCTTCCAAGAATGAAAATATGCTTCCCCCATTCATCTCAACGGCTTAACAACCATCCAGAATAGGTAGCGCTCCCTCAAAAGGTCCATCAGAGCATTGTAGCACTCCCTAGTAGGCTTTTAGGGGTGCCAGCGCTCTCAAAATCTATAGCGCTCCCTTAAAAGGGCCAGGGAGCGTTATAACACTCCCTGACAGTGTATTGGGGAGCGCCGACACTCCGAGATAGTGTAAGGGGGAGCGCTCCTCTCCAAAACTCAGTTTTTGAGGTGCTTTCAGGTGGCAAAAGGTTTGCAAGCCCGTTGACTCATTTCTCCTCTTCCAAATCAGATGTTTGAGGTGTTTCAAGTGTCTTTCTCATGTCATTATAGGCACAACATAGGCATCATGGAAACATGCTTTGTTTGATGTTTTTACGACACTTGTGAGAAACATACGACACTTGCGACCTTGTGAGCAAAATGCGACACTTGCAACACTTGTATTGACGACACTTGTGACACTATCAAAGTGTGTAATTTTGATGTGTAACAGTAGGAAGTGGTTGTACTATCATTTGTCTATAGGGCTCATCGAGGAGTGAAAGATTGGAGCTCGACTCGGAGCGTGCAGGGACAAACGCCGGTAAAAGGTACCTCTTTTTATTCTTCCTCCTCGCACATTAGTTTGTATAGATCTAAAATGAAGTTAGTGTCCATGTTAAGCATCTTATGTCTTAAGAGTTAAGAGTCTACCTCTCAAGAGGATATCTACCTATTCACAGGGAGATTTTCCTTCAACAGAAACTAGCGACCCCACTGGGGAGCCTCGAATCGAAAATTTTTGGTTTTGATTTCTCCTAATATACCTTGTCTTTCCCCTTGATTGTTTTCAGACCTGGTTCACTCTTTTTTGTTTGATTTCATTAGCTGATTGACTCCCTACCCCATCACACACAGCTTGATTGCCAAAATTAAACTGAAATTTTGGATTTTCAGACATTTTCATGAGATTTTCAAGACTGGCGCCCCTGTGTCTATGTTAACAGAGTGCCAACACTCCCTGGATGTGTTAGACATAGCACTATAATGCTTGGTTCCCTTACACCAGAGTGCCAACCCTCTTTTGGCCAAAAAACCTTTCCAGAATTACTTTTTCCAGGGTCTAGTCTCTTTGTTTCACTTGTTGAGCCTCTCTGTGAGTCAATGCTTCTTCTCATTCAACTTTGACATCCTTCCTTCTGAGGAATAGATACCTTGTTGTTTATATTTTGTAGCCTTCTTCATTATTTTTGAGTTTTTCTGCTGTTGAGAGTTCGAAACCAATGCACTGTTTTTCTCTCCTTTTTGACTGAGCGAGAAACTCTGGTGAAGTACATCAGAAATCTATGAATCTCCTCATTTGGTTTTTGTTGAGGTCATTGTTATTAGACATATCTTTTTGTGTGAAATTCTTGATTTTCTTTGTTTTCTTTTCTTTTTCTTCTTATTTTTTATCACAACAAGAGGGTGTACTATTTGTACGAAACCTGCTTATGTTTGTCTGAGTTTCCTTGATCCAAAAGGATAATTGGCAAGAGAAGTGTTGTTTTGAATTAATCATTATTCACGCACAAACAATAAAGAGACATCTTCATGATTGATTTGCATATTAGAAGACATTTCCAAAAAAATTTAGCACCACATCAGATTTGATTGAAGAAAAATTGTTTGAGGACATTCCTTCTTAGTGTTTGATAGTGAAAATAACTCTCTGTCTCTCCCTTAAATAGATATTCATCGAAAAGAAATGATTGCTTATCATATTTGATGAATTTTTGGGGATTAAGTCATCATTCCATCCGTTTCACTTCCATGCACCCCTTTTGAGTAAAGAACAACTATAAAATGAACGCTAATTAAAAACTATCTAGAACATTTTTCTTTTCTAGGATCCTCCACCAATAGTAGACTAGGACTAGTACTTTGGATTAGGCTGTGAGCATAACTCTCCAAAGTTTCCAAAACAAACAGAAGCATCCTGAGCTAGGGAGAGTCAAATCCAATTGTCGTATAAGTCTGCCTAGGATCCCCCTCTTACACAGGGGTTACGCACGAGGTCACACTCGGGAAAGCTACAGAGATTATCCCTCTGTGGTTTGACTGATTATAGTAGTCAGATCGTATTATGGGGATCTCTTAAAGGTATACCCACAATGTTGAGTGGAAGCCTTTCAAGTTGTTTTCAGGCTAGATACCCTGCCCATACGTTCGGACTGGACTGTCAATTGTACCCGCCCAGGGGTTGACTGCGAATTGGTAACCTTAGTGGCCATAATCTTTAGGTTCTTACACAAGGTGACAGTGAAGGGAAGTCTCACTGTATCTGGAGAAGACATTGGTCAAAATCACTTGGGATCCTTGGAAGGTAAATCCACAATTACTGCGTGGAAGCTTGCACCAAGGTGAAATTCCATTAAGCAGGTCGCCATTGTAACTGTTCCACCATATCCGCGCCCCTTCTTGACTTGATCATGCGATGTTGGATTTCATCACCAACTAGTATGGTCATCGAGAGAAGGTTTTGTTTTCTTGGTTGTGATTCCTAGATTCTATTAGGGTATGCTGCTTCTTTTCGGTAGTTGGCCATAGATTTTTTCCACCGACTCTTTTTCGCCAACATCGACCCTCCACACCGTTCGTAGAGGCTACAGGAACTTCCTCTAGAAAATATGGAAGAGAATACCCCTTTACCCCCTCATTCTATGGAGGAATCTCCTCAACAGAGCGAGGTTCACGACACTATAACCTTCCAAGAAGAAGTTCCCACCTCTTTAGAGAATTTTTGAATTGTTTAAGAGTCTCCGGAGGATTTCCGCATTCCAGAGGGATATGAGAGACGTGTTCTCCAACTCAATTCAGCCGGTGAATTCGTCATCATTAATCCTTCTGACGTTCTGACTGGGTCTCATTCAAACCCTCTAATCGATGACCCCTTTTGGACCACAGACATTGTTCGAAGTCCACCGCGATGGTGCGAGATCTTTATGGAACAAGAATAGGTGTCGACGCGCTTATCACCTACACCATACGCTTAAACCATTTTACCAGTACTACCATTTTTTTAGCTACATCGTCCGTCGATATGAACACATCGTCTGTTGGCCCAAGGTCCACTTTTTCTCTTCAGACGGATCACTCTACAATGGTCCCTCACGTTCTGACTATTCCCACCGGTAATGCGGTGGTTATCCAAGCTACAATTGGCACACCAATAACACCTAGACCTTCATCCTCACTCCCTTTTGGGTATAGAGCACTGAATTCTTCCGCTATCACTACTACCCAATTTATGCCGGGAAGTTCCATACCTATCCAACAACCCGGAGGGACGGATCTTGGTGGCTTTAATCCGTTAAGCAACACCGATCATTCGTTTACGTCTGGTTCTCAAATTCTCAGAACTCCACCTCAAGCTGGGGGGCATCCTCCCACCAGAGGAAAACTTCCATTTGGAGGGAACCCTCATGCTGGGGGGCAACCTCAATCCAGAGCCTACCATCATGGACAAAATGTTTCTACCACACCCAATCCGTGGAATATCCCTTTTCCCGGAAACCCATAGTTTTCGGGGGGACACAATTCTCAAGCTCCACAAAAACCTCTTCCCCCTCAAGGGACTCATCTATATCCTCCTTATGGACAAATGCCAAATCCGGATTATAATCAACAAAACCCATCTGGTTATCCCCCGCTCGCACATGTTTCTCGAACTCCCTCAAATCCTGTGTACCCTGGTCAACACCAACCTTATACAAGAAGACCCACTGGTTACAATTATCTGTCTAACCCAGTGTATGGTCCTACTGGTGTTCCTATGCCACACCAATATTACCTGTAGGTTAAACGACAACTACCTTTCCTAGCGACTCTGGACCTCCCAGACTTGTCTCGGTTAATGAATGATCATATTTTTCATTCTTCGGTTTGGCCAGCTATCCCAGCTAAACTTCCTTCTGATATTCCAAAATTCGAAGGAAAGTCCAAAGAAGACCCAAACAACCACGTGATGAATTTCCATTTGTGGTGTTCATCCAACTCCCTCATGGACGATTCTATACGTTTGCGTCTTTTCCAACAAATGCTTATGGGTTCTGTAGAAAAGTGGTATATTGACCTCCCTTCATCAGACAACCTCCGTACATATCTCTGATCATATTCATGAATGGAGACGATGACAAAGGTTAATCAAAGCAGTCATTCCTGACCAATTATTAGCGGAATGGTTCACCAAATCACTATTACCCTAGATCGCTCGTGATGTTTCCATGGGTGGTGTAGTCATAGAGGAATAAGCTACTTCTCGAGCTTAGTACTTAGATTTAGTTTATTCACAATCTAGTACTCTGTACGAGTTCATACCAAATTCCACCCATGCGAATAATGATCCATCCAAACCATCGTCTACCTCGCACGCGGATGGAGTTATTGGCTCCGTCAAAACCCAATCTACTTCCTAGTCGACTGGAACAACCTAGTGGTCTAATTCGATGTCTACTCCCAGTTAGACTGCACCCTCTTATACCTCCTCTCAAACTCAGGTCTCTGAGGTGAATACGGTCCAATCGACCCCTTCACAACAACCTGGGGGTAAGAAGAAAGAAAGAAATAAACAAAAGAAAAACAACAACAATGAACAACCAAAAAATCAACCACAAACCTCGGCTGCCGGAAAACAACCACAATGGAAACCAAAATTCCCATGTCTCATTTGTGGCGATGATAACTACACTCGATATTGTCCACATTGCGATGAAGTGGCCAATATTTTTAAGGGAAATTCACAACCCGTTGTGCTTACCCAGCCTTTTCCACAGCAACAATCTTTGGTTGCTCAAACCCCCACTCCAGGGGGAAGTTACAACCAATCCCATGATGAGGCCTCGACAAGTGCCCACATTTACATGTTTAACAGGATTAATATGACCACTCGCACTACAACATATGACACACCGATTAAACCTGATAAGCCAAATCCCACTAACGGTTCCTTACCGGACCCATTACCATCTTCCGTTAGTCCTCCGTCTGCTAGCCCTCCGTCCGGGCCACTTCAGATTGAGAAACCTTCATTTGACTCTGTCTTATGCCCTCCTAAGAGCACTATCTAGAAATCTACCTTTAATCCTAGTTCACAAGCTACCCAAAACTACAACATTGTTGAAGATTTGGGTCAAGCACCGTGTGCTATGTCTTCTTTGGAAGTTCTACAACATTGTCCCAGCCAACGTAGAACGCTCTTAGCTTCCATCGATGCTTTCGATCCCGAGTCATCTAATAACCTCACGTTTAATCTGGATGATCATGAACCTCGACTCTCTCACCAAATAGCTTTTTAGATCGATGTTGTTGTTCACAATCAACAAATCCACCGAACTATCTTGGATGAGGGAGCCTCTACTTGTGTCATGTCTTTATCTTGTTGGAAAGGATTAGAATCACCTACTCTTAAAAAATCCCCTACGATGTTACACACTTTCGATGGGCAAGGTTTTCATCCTCACAGACTGTTACAATCCTTAGTCGTTCAGTTGGGCGGAAAAATTGTTACTATTGATGTCAAGGTGGTCGATGCCCCCTCGATTAAAACCTACTACTTGGAAGAATTTGGTTCTATGCTATGACTTTCTTCGCCTCGTCGGTGTTTCGATGTGTAAAATTCCCCCATCAAGGAAAAATTGTCACTATCGATCAACTAGATTTCTGTACACCCGACGCTCGTGCCCCTGTAAACAACAACATTCATTTTTTGGGAGACCACCCAGTCACGTATGAAAGCGTTGGTGTTGGCTTGTTGAAATATTCTATCCTTATGGGTACCTTCCCTACACCACTTCCACCCACCACACATCATATTTCCACTGTCAATATGATTTTGACTATGGCTTATCAATCTTTGGAATCATCTGACCCTTGGATTGTACCTAGTCTTATGGAATTCGATGTGCTCAGTGACACCATGCCACTTAGCCCAGCTGAGGCCACATACATAGCTATTCAATCTTCCTCTCCCTCTCCAGACAACCCACATTTACTGGCACTTGATTCCTACTCAATGCCATCATGGTTGGATTCCCTATCATCTGCAATCAATTACATTTCCCAAATTTTCCCTTCTGACGAATCTATAATGGAAATGCTTAGTATTGACGACGTACCTTGGGATGATAACCATCATCGATCCTTCTTTCTTCCGCCTCTAGAGGAACTCCACAAAGACATACACTCTGCCTTCCCTCCTGATGTTACCGATGCTCCGCAATCTCCCATCCTCACACAAGATACTCTTTCTCAGGGGAATATGGGTAATATCTCTACTACGATCGTTATCGATATTTCAATCAAAGAGGGCATTGTCGAAATCATCAACCTTGGTGCTAATTGCACACCTGAAGAAGTGGTCTCTTACATCATTCTGTTTAAAGAATTTCACGATGTCTTCTCTTGGAGCTATGAAGAAATTCCAGGAATCGACCCCTCGATCATCGTGCATGAAATCAAGATGTACCCAGGTGTGAAACCTGTTCGATAGAAACTCCACCCAGTTCATCCCAAGAAAATCGCAGCTATAAAGATAGAAGTTGAGAAACTTTTAAAATCTGGCTTTATCTATCCTGTCCCTTTGAAAGAATGGGTCTCCAACCTTGTTCTGGTTGCCAAAAAACAGGGGACCATCTGTGTCTGTGTTGACTATTGGGATCTCAATAAAGCTTGTCCAAAGGACAACTACCCTATGCCCTTCATCGACCAAATCATTGATAATTGCATTGGGAGTGTAATATTCTCTTTCATGGATGGCTTCTCTAGGTATAAACATATTGAAATTTTACCTGTTGATCAACATAAGACAACCTTTATCTGCCCAGGGGGAACTTTCTCCTATCGAAATATACCTTTTGGTCTCAAAAATGCTGGTGTTACTTTCCAGCAGGCCATGTCATACGCTTTCCACGATATCAAGCATATCACAGAACCTTACCTCGACGACTTACCTTCCCACTCATCCAATCGATCAGATCACGTTGATCACTTATGGACTATTTTTCTTCGATGTCGATTTTACCGTATCCGCTTGAACCCACATAAGTGTATTTTCGCTATCGAATATGGTCAACTCCTCGGTTTTGTTGTCTCTAAAGACAGTATTAGGGTGGATCCCTTAAAGATTAAGGATATTCTTGCCTTACCCCCACCTACTAGTTTGACTCAACTCCAAAGTTTGCAAGGAAAATCAAACTTCCTTCGTCGTTTCATTTGTAACTACGCTGAGATAACTAAAGGATTCATGCAGTTGCTGCAAAAAAACACCCCTTTCATTTGGGATGACATCGTTCAATGGTCATTTGATGTTGTCAAGCATGCCTTGACCCACGCACCTTTGTTGCACCCTCCAGAGTATACAAAGGATTACATCCTTTACTTAGCTGCCTCCACTTCCACTATTTCAATGGTGTTAGCTCAAGAGGGCCCCAACGGTGAGGAACATGTGATCTATTACCTGATTAAGAGTCTATCTGGACCCAAACTCTGATATTCACATGTAGAGAAACTGGCTCTGGCAGTCGTCATCGTTGTCCAGAGATTTCACATTACATCTTACTGCGCACCACCACTATGATTGCGGACTGAAACCCCATGTACCACGTCTTGACACGTCAGGTGCTCGGGGGAAAATACTCTAAATGGATCATCATCCTTCAGGAATTTGATCTTGAATTTACAAAATCCAAAGCCAAAAAGTCCCCGGTGTTTGCGGAGGTCATCTGTGATCTACCCCATGCTGATGAAGACATCGAATCTAGATATTCTCTCCCTGACGAAGCTCTTTTCCTCATCAGTACCTCTGATCCTTGGTACAGAGACATCCTCCTTTACCTCCAAACCCAACGTTTTCAGCCTAACACTTCCCGTGAAGAGTGTTGACATATTCGCCACCATTCTCATCATTATCTTCTCGTCGGCGACACCTTGTATCATTGTGTTATTGACACTATCCTTCGAAGATGTCTGATTCATGCGGAGGTTGAACATGTTCTGAATGACTGTCACCTTGGAGCCTATGGCGGTCACCTTTCTGGGATGGCCACAGCCGAAAAAAATCTATGTGCCAGTTGTTTTTGGCCCTCAATTTTCAAAGATTGTATTGAGGCAGTCAAAAAATGCCCACCCTGCCAAGTTTTTAACAACAAGGCACACACCCACCCTACTACGCTACACTCCATTATCGCCATCGACCCCTTTTCCAAGTGAGGTATCGATTTTATGCAATGTAATCCTACCTCAACTGGGGGGCACGGTTATATAATCGTATCCGTCGACTACTTTACCAAATGGGTTGAGGCTATGCCTACCTTTCTGAATGATGGTCGTATCGCAACTCTTTTTGTTTTTAACCACATCATAACTCATTTTGGTGTACCATCCACCATTGTCACCAATCACGGTGCACACTCTAAGAACTAGATGATGAGTGAATTGCATGTCAAGTTGGGTTTTCGCCATGAAAACTCATCCCCATACTATCCTCGGGCCAATGAACAAGTTGAGGCCATCAACAAGGTCCTAAAAACCATGATTCAACGCATGGTAGGGGCAAATAAGACATCTTGGCATATACAACTTTTCTCCGCTCTTTGGGCTTACCGTACTTCAGTGAAAACCGCAACTAGATTTACTCCTTTCCAGTTAGTGTATGGAATTGAAGTCGTTTTACCAATTGAGTGTGAGATTCCATCTCTCAAACTTAAAGTAGAACTCCTACCCCATACTTCTGCCGAAGAAGAACGTTTCTTATATCTGACCAAACTGGACGAAACACATTGTGATGTCGCTCTCGTTAATGAGGCACATTAGAAATGGATAAAAAATAAATATGACAAATCCATCCATCCTCGAACTCTTGCAGAAGGAGACTTAGTCCTCGTCTATGACCAAGCTCATGAAAAACTAGGGACAGGTAAGTTAGAACCTCTGTGGCATGGCCCTTACATTGTGAAACATGTTCTACACAGAGGCTCCTATGAGTTATTCGATTATGATGGAATTTCCCTAGGGGAGCCCCGGAATGGGCTTTACCTTAAAAAGTACTATGCCTAGATCACCTAGCATGTGTACGTTGTACATTATTGTATTTTAGTTTGGTGTGTCTGTTTCTTTCACGTGCTTGAGTCTTTACCTTTGCCACTCATAATTGTGCCTTTTGTTTTCATGTACAGATGATGTCTTCCTTTCCTATCTTTGTTGGATTTGCAGATGGCGCTAGTCGACACACCCAGAACATTGCTTCGGCAGCATGGGTCATTTACCAATTTGACAAAGTGGTGAGTTCAGGAAGTATTTGCTTAGGACCAACGACTAATAACATGGCAGAATATCATGCTGTCATCAGACTCTTGACCCAAGCCTCCTCCCTAGGTATCTCTCGTATCATTATTAATCTAGACTCCCAACTCGTGGTCTATCAACTCAATCGTATCTACGTTATTCATAATCCTATCCTGCTACGTCTCCACCTACAAGTTCATCATCTTGAACGAATATTTGATTATATCGAATACAGACATATTCCAAGAGAACTCAATAATGTTTCGGATTCGTTAGCTAATTACATCATGGATCGGTATCTCGCCCATAGATAATATTTCATAAAGGAAAACAAATTGTACATCACATTAAAGGCATCATCATGTACAAATGTTTTGGCATTGTAAAAACTCAGAACTGTATATATATACATAGCGTGACTGAAAATGTTTTGATTACATCAAAAAATTATTTAGAAGAGGAAAATTTTGGGTCTTTACACCCATACAACATCGTCCAACAAGTCATGCAAAATATACAATCACTAGAGAGACTCTAATATACCTGCACTGCATTGTGCTGAGAGTAACATATCACTGCGCGCACTACGCATCTCAGTAGAGAATTAACATTCTCTGGCACTCCCATAGTGTGCCTCTGTAGATGTAAAGGCACTTCTCTCCTCCGTAGAGGAGGAATTCCCATCATGAGGCCTTGAAGGTTTCTTTCAAGCTCCCGGAGACCTATCACTGGTGCCCCCAGATCTACTACAACCAGAGCACCCCCACGACGTCCTAGTATTGGTATCTCAGCCGGGCACACTTCTCCCTTTTCTGCATGTTGAAAACAATACATCCATTAAAAACTTTTCTACGTACCCAAAAAAATATATATACGTTAAAAACTTAAAAACAAAAAAATAGACAAGGTGTTGCTTTAGTCTCTCACCTGACGCATCCCAATATTCCCCCATGGGTAGAATCAAATCCATACTCCCGCGAAATTCCACCTCAGTATATGGGAAGTCTTCTATCCAAAGATACTAGTGGCTCAGCCAAGTGAAGAAGTCACCGGTGAAACGAAACTCTGACTCTGCCACTAGTCTTGGAGACAGACTAGTCCACCGTTCCATCCATGGTTCTTCCATTGGTCATACTGCCAATTATATCTAAGGCTTCATCTAGGGGATGCGCTCTAAGAAGAATGATACCAAGAAAGAGCCATATCCAAACTATTTATGCCCCATCCTACACCACGTAACATGTTCCTTCACATTCCGAAGAAACCCTGCACTCCAGTTAAACAATGTTGGCTCCAAACACTGTACGCCATAAGCTACCTATGATGTCGATGCCAGATGTGTGCTATTTCTTCCTATCAAACTCATGATGGAAAACAAAATAGATCGAAGGGGTAACTCTCTGATATCCTTGATTGGGATTCTGCCCCCTACCAATCTTGCTCCTGGGACACAATGACGTGCTAGATACACGCCCACTTGCTCAGGAAGCGCCCTCTGTCCAGAAAAAGATATAGAAACCCCTCTTTTCGAGAGGCCAGTCAAAAAATATATTTCTTCCAACTTGATGGTTAGAATTTGTGTTTCGATCCAAAACCCTTGCTCTGCGACATCCCACAAGCTGATTATGTACTCAAGCAGAAGAATCTCCTTCTTCATTTTTTGCAATTTGAAGAATTTCACTAGGCCACAAGCTCTCAACGCAGCCTATGTGTGAGGACTCTGTAAAGTAGCCAAATCATCAAGCTCATGCTATCGTTCTTTCCACTCAATCATGGTCGTTGCCGAAATCACCTACAAACAAAAAAAAAACAAAGAATTTCATTATTTAATTTTTCAGCAATTTCTTAAGCAATTTAAAAACTTGAAATCTAATGCCCACACTATTCAAAAAGGACCACGCCCTCTTTTTATCACTCAACAATCATCACACAACAACAAAACGTTTTAAAATTAACATGATTTTCATAATGGCTGCGTGGGCATATTTTTGAGTTTTTTATGGATTCTTTGAAAAAAAAAACCCATCTACTGAAGTGTCAAGGCGTTGGCATCTTTTGTATCACCTTCTAAAAACGTTTTTGCAAAAGAATGTCTTTTTCCCATCGTTTTCAATAGAGGTCGAGTTGATCTTTTTTGGAGCGACCTAGGGATTCGTTTTTTAATTTAAATATTTCTATGAAAATGAATATTGAACCATGTAATTGAAAGAAGGGGAGATGAAGATCTACCTGGTTTAAACAGCAAGAGAAACGGTCAACTGTAGCTCTGGTATCAAGCGAAACAAGATCCACCTCCAAAGTGAGAATCTCCACTACTACAAATCCTTATGCAAAATGAAATGGTAAATGAAGATTTTTCTTGTATTACTATTTATAAATTTCTTTTTTTTATAAGGTATTTATGGGTTTCTCTGACAATATAATGGCTTCACTAAACCTATGGATTGCAGTTTTGACACTACAGGTTTCTAAGTAGTTCTGATCGTCCGTTTACCTTGTTGCATCCACGAGCATAGTCTTAGTTCGTTTTCAAGCTCGAAAATATGAGAATGCACCGGGTAGACTTTTATCTCTTTTTCGGACCCGCATGGACACACGAAAAAGGAACCCCCTGGAGTAATCTTTAAACTCTTTTCAGACTCTCTAAATATGAAAAGATCGTCGAGTGATCTTGCTTCCTTTCACACTCGTTAAAAGGTTCAAAAGGGCGTCTTTCGGCCTTGTGAGACTAACTGTATGAAAAAGGAACTGAGAGAGTTCTCTTTTAAGTGTTTTTCCAGACTCTATAATCATGAAAAACCTTCGAGTTTTCTGTCTGTGGACTCATTAAAACAAACATCGATAGGCCCATACGGAACTGAACCCTTACTTCTTCCATTTCATTAAACAAAGGAACAGGAACTTACTGAAGGTGAGTTATATCGAGCATGTGTTACCCTCCTCGAGCTCGTTAAATTAAAAATGGGTACTCGTCTATCTGGATGGGGGAAAATTTGAAAGAAGCAAGCCAAGCAGTCTCTTGAGAACATTACCAAGTAATTCTTAGAGTCGCCCTTGAACACGACACTTTGTCTTTTGCATGCATTATAATCCATTGAACCTCTGCACTGAGCCAATCCTTGGAATTTATTTCACTCCTCTGGGTCACCTAACGTAAGTCACAGCATCCACTACATCATCAAGTTTTGGTTCATGTCATGTTTCTTCCCTCATGCCTCAGTGTTAAAGGGAAGTATCCACCTCTAGAGTTAGCCATCACAATTATCTTGTCTCAATACCCATGTCAGTCCATGTTCATTTGATCTACCAATTACATCTCTGTGTCTGTTTCATGTCGTTGATGGGGGATACATTAAGGCCCTCCTTCGACGATCCTATTCATGTCGACTTCAACACATTATCCAGGAACTAGAATTAGAAACCAGTTAGTACTTTGGGACCTGCATGCCTCAATGGCAGGCCTCCTCACATTTGACAGTGGGTTTACATCATTGACCTCTGATCGAATGATTCCAAGGATGCTCGACTCCATCCCATCCATTCACATTCGTTGGAATGTACTAGGGTACCTTGGGAATCATTGACATTAATGGTGATCTCCCTCGCGCTTGTTAATGGTTTACATCATGGACCAGTAATCAAGTGGTTTCTGCCATGTTCGACATCAGGAAATCTATTCACATGGTTAGATTCATACTACATCGGGATCGGTAATAAGACCCTGGGTTGAGTGATCACTTCGATTTGTGCTTTTCCCAGGTTGCGAAGGAGTTTCTCTTGAACAAATGATACATACATTGTTACATAGATCCACTTTGTATTGGTCATGTCTATGTCTTGTCATCTCGTAGATCCACTGTGTATTCTTCGTGGCTACGATCAGTTTAGGTCATTAGAGTATAGATCCACACTGTATCCTCGGTGGCTATACCTTTTTATCAATACTATTATGGATCTGCAGTGTATTTTATGGCGGCCATATCTTGCAAGTCTTGATCACCCAAGCATAGGTATGCCTGCCTTGGGTTTAAAACATGTCATAATATTTGTTGGATGTTTGTGTGCAGCTTCTTTCAGGTTCTTCGTGTCTATACCCTTTCTTGAAAGTCTACAAATCATTTTAGTTATCAGTTCTCATCTTCTAACTTCATACTTTGGGGGGCAATCTATTACACATCAACATTACTCGCTTTGATAAGTGTCGCATGTTGCTCACAACTGTCGCAAGTGTCGCATGTTGTTCACAAGTGTCATAAGTGTCAAGAAAAACATACTGCCATGATGACGACACTAAGAAGACACTTAAAATGCCTCAAACACTTGATTTGAAGGAAGAGAGATGGTTAAATGAAGTCAAGTATCTTTTGCCACTTGAAAGAAGCTTTCAATCCAAGTTTTTAGAAGAGAGTGCTCCCCTATATCACCCTTAGGAGTGTTGGCGCTCCCCTATAAGGTGCTAGGGAGCGTTATAGCACCAAAAAACCCCTCTGAAGGAGCATTATATATTTTTAGAGCACTGGCACCCCCCTAAAGCCTACTAGGGAGTGCTATAGCGCTCTAATGACCTTTTTAAGGGAGTGCTGCCTATTCTGAGTAGCAATTGATCTGTTGAGGAGATTAAGGGGAGGATCTTTCAATCTTAGAAGGTAGTTGCATTCGAATTCCTGCCTCAACCATGATCTTAGGAGAATATCCCTGGCTTAAGGAGGGAAATCCTCAACTTACCCTAAAGATACCTCAAGAGGTTAAGCCTCTCTAAACCTATATAAACAGACTCTATCATGGTGGAAAGGGGGAATTATTGCAAGTATGAAACTTATGATCTCATAGGAAACACACAGTGGACCGGAGGAGAGTAATTAGTGAAGTTGTTGTCATCTGGGTCGTGGACCTTTTGAGAAAGGGTTAGACAAAGGGGACTTGATGAAGTTGTCGCATTCGCATGTACGATTGTAAGTTACTTCTGTCATTATTCTCATCAATATGACACGCTTGGCATGTTTCTTTCTAGTTTGTGTTTGATCTTACATGAACTTGTCTATGATAGATAGATCTATTTTCAAGCTAATATCAATAGAGTAGGAAGTGGTTGTACTATCGTTTGTCTACAGGGCTCATCAAGGAGTGAAAGATTGGAGCTTGACTTGGAGCATGCAGGGACAAACGTCGGTAAAAGGTACCTCTTTTTCTTCTTCCTCCTCACACATTAGTTTGTATAGATCTGAAAGGAAGTCAGTGTCCATGTTAAGCGTCTTCTATCTTAAGAGTTAAGAGTCTAGCTCTCAAGAGGAGATCTACCTGTTCGCAGGGAGATTTTCCTTCTACAAACGCAATGGGAAGAAGATCCATCAGCAGCAGGAGAATGCTGCAAGAGATAAAGATCTCGTCGAGATCAAAGAGAGATTGGAGAATCTTGCATTGAATATGAAATATAATTCAAGATCACGATGGGTGTATGAATGGCCCATTAGGACAAAGGTGAAATGGTTAGTCAAGGAATTGGTGGCCAGAAGATAGCAGGGGTTGTTGAGAGGATGGTTGCGGCGTGTTGAAGACCTCAACGAACCAGATGAGGAAGTGGTTCATGTCTGTGAGCCATAGGCTAGGAGAAATCTCAGTAATGATGAGGAAGAGAGATCACTGAAAGACCTCAAGAACTGCCAGGAGGGCAGAGAGGAATTCTCAATTTTCCAGGTGGGAAATGAAGTGAGATCACTGGAGGATCTCATAGACTGTTAGGAGGAAAGTAAAGGAATTTCATATTTCCAGGAGGGAAATAATATGAGATTAGTTGAGGATCTTAAAGACTGGAGGTGAGTAGTGAAGAAAATTCAGATTTCCAAGAAGACAACGAGAAGTAGTCATCGATTGATCTCATAAACTGCCAAAAGGGAAGCGATGAAAATTTAGATTGCCAGGTGGGCAGAGAATAAACCCCATGTTGCCAAGTGGGTAAGGGAGAGAATATGAGACTATCTAAAATTCTCATGAACTAAGAGGTGATTTCAGATCAACCATAGGAGATGACTAAGGAGGATTAGGAGAGCATCCTGATGATTGGAGGAATTCAAATATTCCTGCGACTCAGCCCAGTTGAGGTGAGAGATTGTGTTGCAGAAGAAGTAGAAAGACAACCAACATAGACTGTCAATGAAGAGGGAGCATTGGATAAGATGTTAGAGGTTGCCCAAGCAGAAGAAGGAGATGAGCATTCCGAGGAATGGCTCAAAATTTTGAGTTGGGAAGCTGAAAAGGAGAAGACTGCAGCATTGGAGCTTGCAGCAGAAGAAGTCGAAGAAGAGACAGACATCATGAGTTTTGTTGATCTATGAAAAGAGATTGAAGCCTTGGAGAGGAGGGTGATAGTACAGGGCATGCACATCCAACAGGTTAAGCTGGAGATAGATGAAAGAGAATACCAACCCAAGGAACAACTGAAAGAACCTATAAATATACCAGTAGGATAATTGGCAGAAGCAAAGCTGTCAGAAGAGAAAGCTGAGTAGAGAATCAGTGATGAAATTGCAGAGTTGGATTCTGCAGTAGAGTGGCCAGCTAGTGCCATAGGATGGGAAAAAGATGACAAGGGAGATCATGATTATCTTCCTATTTGCAGAAATAAATTGCAGCAGAGGAGACTGCATGAACAGAGCCAGCCATTACAACATCTAGAAGAAATAATCGAGCAGATCAGGAAGATGATGTTGAAGTCAACAAAAGAGATTGCCAGCAGGGAGAAGCTGAGTAGAAGGGAGACAACAACAACAACAAAGCAGCGGAAGTAGCAACAACAACAACAACAGAGATATGGAGCAGAGGAACAACTCCAAAGAGTTGTTTGGGATCCAAGAGGATTTCAGCAGCCAAGGGGAGAGTTCATGAGCGGGCTCTCATGAATTTTCACAGTAGAGGAGTATGATGTAAGAGAATTTCTCCCAAACTAGTCATGCACCAGCCAACCAGCCCACTAGGTGCATTCAAGGAAGAGAGGCACCAAACCTCTCATATTTTGAATTTGAATGAAGGGCATTTAATATTTGTAAGGCTGTTAGAGCCAAAGGACTGTGCCTATATGCATGCTTTAGATGTAGATAGCCTTTAATGGTTGTAAGTTTGAATCTAGCTCTGATATGGACTAGACAACCATTTAATTGTGAATTCAATGTAATTGAATGAGAGTAGGTGAGATAGAGGGAAGAGCTCGAAGAGCCCCCTCATGTAAAAGATCTCAAATCTTATTTTGAGGAGGGGTGATTAGCGAGTAAGTAGGGTAGAGATAGAGATAGGAGAGCTCTATGTGAATAGAGATGGGGGAAGGAGCCGAGACTCTGTCAAAGTCTGAGCTCAAGAGAACATTGCAAAAATAGGCATTTCATATTAATATAAACAACAGTTTTTCCTGCATATTGTTATGTGGTTTCATGAATGTCTTTATGTGTGTTCATTTTATGTTGTAGATGTGTGTTAGTATGCATTTGAAGGGACATATAGGTTTTTCTATCTATTGGGTTCTTTGATTTCAGGTTTGGGGATCTTTGAGGCTTCATGCCAAGAGGGCATGATAGAACACTATGGGTTTTGAAAGCTAGTGCATAGAATGCACTTCCAATTCTGTGGAATTTGGACAAAGACGTGCCAGGAGGGTGCACCGGCCAAAGTCTTAAACTCAGGGAGAAAGCTCAAGGTTGTTGAATACCTTGGAGGTAAGACTGTGTAGAGGAGAACACAACAAAAGATGGAATCATTGTGGGATTCTGGAAGAGCTTTTCCAGGCGAGCATTGAGAAGATGCATGAGTTGCATTGAGGAGAAGAACTATGGTTCGAGGTCAGAAGGAGATAGACTCACTGAGGATTCTATAGAGATCTTACAAGAGGGAATTGAGCACAGGAACAAAGTGCAGAGGAGAACTCCATTGTTGGTTCAAGGAGAAATCAGAATCATTGAGGATTCTAGAAGCTCTACAAGGAGGGCATTGAGCAAGTACTAGAGTGCACAACATAACTCTGGTTTGAGTTCATTAAGGGAAACAAAATCACTGTGGGATTCTGTGAGGAGAAACTGTGCCAGGAGGACATTGAGTGGATGTGCAGATAGAGCATAGGAAATAAGTCTTTTGAGTTCTGGAATAGAAAAGATTCCAGAAGAGGACCTTCACTGGGTTGTTGAATAACCTACAGACTCAACAAGGAGTTGCTCGAGCAAGAGACTGCCAAGAGGGAATCACATTCTCCATCTAAGGGAGAGGGAAAAAGGGTGAAGTCCCTTAGAGGTCTAAGCAGCAGACAAGCTCAGGATAGATAGAAACTTCATGCGTGTAGAGACTCTGCAAGGAGTGTAGGAGTCAGGAATCATTTCATGGGTTCAGAGCAAGAAAATTCCAGGAGGGACAAAGACCTGCAAGGAGCACGGAGGTTAAAGAATCCTTCGAGGATTAAAAGAGAATAAATATCAGGAGGGAGAGTTATTTCATGCACAAGCCATATCCAAGAGGTTACAGAGGCCGAAAGGAGACCCTTTGGAGGGTTTAAGTCCAAGGAAGATCAGGAAGGTCAACGGGTTTAAGAACGCCGACATAATCCAAACTCACAGGCTTCGTAGCAACAGGAGCAAAGGCTAAGGTCTTTGATAAGTCAAATTCTTCCAAGGTTTAGGAAGAAATAGAGCACTCACAAGGAGGGAAGCACATTTGCCATCGGATCAGACGAAGATAAGATTTGGACTGTTGAAGTTTCACATCCAGGAAGAAGCAAGAGAGCATAGCACAAAAGAGTAGATCTGCGTTGTCAAATCTAGCTCATACAGCTGATAGCCATTGGATCTGTTGAAAGGAGCATGAGGTTTAAACCCTCCCAAGAAGAAGAGAGAACCTGAAAAGTCTCGAAACGGCAAAGGCATCGGGATTTTAGGGTTCGAAACTTCATAGGTTCCGAGGACAGGAGACAGGGAGACAAGAGGTCACACGTTGAGAAATATCGAAGTGATCAGGACCATCCAAATAGGAGGACATGTGGTAGCGATCAAGGAAGCAGGGAAAATCCTTGAAAGGACTATTTCGGTACTTTGGTTACCAGGAACTCGAAGGAGAAGAGGCCTTGCAACAGGGGTCACGAAAACCCAAAACACAATAACCTAAAATCACTGAAGGAATAGCGATGGACAAAGAAACAGAGTTACAGGTTTTTCGGCACACCGGGTATCGAGATTTCGGAAATCAACAATTCATGGATTTTGCTACAGAGAGTTGAGCACTTCGGAAATTGAAATTCCAAAATCATGAAATGCGAAGAGCTGGGGAAAAGTAATCCTTGGAGGAGAAATCCAAGGATTCAACATTTTGGGGATCCCGAAGACTAAGAGCCGGGGCTCATGGAGTTGAAATTTCTGAAGAAGACTGCATTCATATGAAGAGTGGTCACATGGACCAAATATTGGCTAGGGCTAATTGCTGCGGGAAAAGGTTGTGGTTGTGTAGAGATAAAAGCTCACACTGAGGTGAAACTGAGAGGGGCGGGCGAAGTGCTCGTATAAGGATCTGTGGATCAGGTGTTACAGATTATTTTCATCATCCCTATGATCGTTAATGATGTAAACCTATATGTTGCCTTCAGAGGGGTCAGTGGCCTGAGTTCCTGAAGAGAGAAGGGAGAAGAACTTTTCCTGAGAAAAGAAGCTACATTTTCCCTTGTAAAAATCCTGTAAAAAAGGAAGTTTGCGGGTTTCTATATAAGCAGGGTGCGAGAATGATTGATTCTCGCAGGTTGTGCCATAGCGAGGGTGAGAGATGTTTGCAGGTTGCTCTATAGGTAGGGTGCAAGAATGCCTACACATGGGAAAAACAAGCGTTTTCTCGAATCTTCTAGAAGGAGAAGCTTCTATGGTGAGGTGGCATCCGAATGGTTTGGATCTTACTCTCTTTCATGATTTAGTGGGATCATCCTAACCTCCTCACCTTATCCTCTTCAACTTATAAAAGGAGAGGAGTTCTCATGGAGAAAGTTATCTTTGGTTAGCTTGGAGTTTTGGTTGGCTTGGAATTATTAGCTTGGATGGAGTGGCTTTGAGATTTTCTTTGTCAAGATAGATTGTGAGTAGCTATCAGATCTGTGTTTTTAGAATCCTTGGAGCAAGAAGTGTGTGGGGAACGAAGGACATTTGGAAGGGACCTTACGACATCAAGGCCATGGTTGTAATCTCTCTTTCACATTTAATATGATACAGTAATATGATTCTTTCCTATAAAGCTTGTTGTGTTTTATTGTATGATTCCTTGATCACATACATATGTTTATATTGAGTTTATTCTATTACTATCACTTTGGTTGGTTGTGTTCTTTTGTAGGATCATCATTGTATGAACATTGGAATGGAGCTAGGATGGCGATGGTGAGAGGAAGTGGCATAAACAGTATGTCACCTATCCCTCTTTAGTTAGTAAATTCAATATTTAAAACTTAAGGAAAGCATCATGTTCTGGTGTGTTGTGTTCTAGATCTAGGTGGATCTAGGGAGATCCGTTAGTGTCCGCACCTATCGATTAGTCCAATAACAAAATTGGTGAATCCACTGGGGAACGGATTGTTTCCTAGTTAGTCTAGTTTTTCTTGCTTTGATTGCTTGTTTTCTAGTCTTTGAGTCTGTGGGAGATCCATGCAGACTCTCTGGATCTAAAAGTTCACTCAAATTTAGTCCTTCTTCAAAAAAATTCTTGTTTACAGGCATTCTCGCACTGTACCCTTTAGTGGCCTACGAGAAACACCTGAGTTCGCACCCTGGTGTTAAGTCCAGTGTGAACCCCTCGCAGTCAACCTTTATTCAGCCTATGAGAATCTTTGATTCTTGAACTATAATACACTGTCAGCCTGCGAACTTGTTTGTAAAATTTTTGGATTGGGTCTTGTCATTTTTTTATGCCGAGTTTTTCTTTGAACAGCTGGATTGAACTTTTGGAGCCTATATTGATCTGTTTATAGTCTTCTTGAAATTCTTTGAGTTGCTTTTAGCCACCTTTTCTTTGTTTGGTTTTGAAGGATTAGTCTCTTGCTTTGAGTGTCTTTCAATTACAAAGCATGTGTTTTGTTTATAATTGTTTAGGGAAAGATCAGATTTCTTCTGAATAGTTCGCTTTAAAAGAGAACTTTTAGTTTGGGTTTCTTTGTTTTAAGAAAGTTCATTATTGCTTTTAGTGAAAATTTTGAAAGAAAAATATTTGATTTCTTGCTTTATATTAGATTGGGGGCATTCTTTCATTTGAAGTAGTGAAATTGCATGATTCTTGGCATTTTTTGATCTCAAATTATGAATCGTGCATTGGTATACAGTACCTTTTTCTCATTTCTTGAGAATCTTGATATTGATGAGTTAATATTTTGGGACATCGTGCATATGGGAATGATAAATGTTTTATCCTTCTTGTAGCATAGCTTTCATCGAAATGAAAAGATTTCATATTCATATCTTTGCATAATTTTTGAGTCGGTCAAAACACCATATTGTCCACGCCATTTTCCTCTTGAGTAACAATAGCCATAAAATAAAGCGCTTATAAAAACTGATTAGACATTTTTCTCTTTTCTGGTATCAAACCTACATTAGATTAGTTGTAGGGATTTGGAATAGGTGTGAAAGATAACTTTCCAAAGTTGCAAACAAACATAGAATCTTGAGTTAGGGAGCGGTTAAATCCACTTATTACATTTTTTCCTGGGAAGCTCTTCTAACACAAGGGTCAATCATGAGGTCACATTGAGACTCGCGGAGTTACCCACCTTGCTTTGTTGGTCTTGGTGTAGAGGTTGCGCGTATTATGGGGGTCACTTGAAAGGTATACCCACAATGATGAGTGGAATCCTTTCAAGTTGATTTCGGGCTAGATACCCTGCCCTTGCACGTGGATCGGACTGTCGACTGTTTCCCCAGGCATCACTGTAGTAATTGGTAACCTTAGTGGCCTATCTCTCTAGGTTCTTTACATGAGGTAACTATGGAGGGGAAAGTCTTCACGGTACCTGGAATCGACGTTGGCCAAACTCACTCAGGCTCCTTGGAGGGTATACCCCCGATTATGTGTGGGAGATTGCACTAGGGTGTAATTCCATTAAGTAGGTTGTCAACATAACTTTTCCACCCGCTCTATCTCATCCCCTTCTTACATTGTTCCCGCGACGTTGGATTTCATCACAAACTAGTGTGCTCATTGTAAGAAGGTTTTGTTTGTTTGCTTGCTTCCTAGATTTTTAGTGTGTGTTGTTTGTTTTCCCTAGAAGACTCTAGGTTGGATTTATTTAATGGCGTCAGTTCCTAGAATGACCAATGAAGGAACCCCTGCTCCAGGGGAACCTTTTATTTTTTCTTCTTATGGAAACATTGGTCCTCCTCACATTGCTACTTTGAGCCTTCCAGGTCTCACGATTGGATTGTCGGTGTGGTTGTTTTCCACTCAGGTAATCCCGAATGCAGTAAGTGCTTGAGTTGTAAGCACTTCCCCCCACAAACATCAACCTCATGTTGATCCTTCACCTTCCTCACCAGTAAGGTCTTCTTTTCCTTCTTCACTTGCAATGTTGCCTTCTGTTTCATCTTCTTCGTCGGGTGAAATTTCTGAAGCTAGTAACCCGGTGAATAAGAAGAAGAAGAAAAGAAAGATTAAGAAGAATAAATATAAGCTAGGGTCAAAACCTCCAACCACTGTCAAACATGTTGGAAAACAACCAGTTACTGTTAATCATGCTGGGAGTGTTGATGATTTCAAGATCACCCAAACAACTCGTAAGCCCAAGTACCCTTGCAGACTTTGTAAGGGTAGCCATCTTCTTAAGGATTGCCCTGGTCTATCCAAGGTTATAGAAGTATGGTCTACACACCTTGACCAACCCATGTCATCAGCCTATAAACAACATACTAATGACCTCCTGTCAGCTAGTCACGATACCATTGGGAAGAAGAAAAGTAGAGTCAAGTTCCTGTGCATGTTATGCAAAGGGATTCATCTCACTCATCTTTTTCCTCATATGGAAGAAGCCTCGAAATTACCGGAAGACATGTCTGTTTCACAGCCTCAACTTCTAGCTGCTTATCGCAAGCTTTATCTCAACCCTCCAATAGTTGATGGAATGATCACTCTGGTCCCTTCACCGGTCAATCTGGTTGATCATGTTGTCAATTTGGTCACGTCCTTAGTTGAACCAATTGACAAAGTGGTTGATCCGATACCATCCTCGGTCAATCCCACTCTCCCCTTAGAGAGTGAAACTAAAGAGGTCAATCCAATCCCATCCCCGGTCAACCCCACTCTCCCGTTAGAGAGTGAAACCCAAGCGGTCGATACGTTTCCACCTGTCGACCCCATTCTCCCCTTAGAGAATGAAACTCAAGTGGTCGATTTGATCTCTCCATCGTTCGATCCTACTCTCCCGCTAGAGAGTAAACCCGGTATTTCCCATGTTTTTCTCGTTGATAAAGACTCTGTCGTGTCAGGGGGTATTCTTCCTTGTCCTGTGAAACTCCCTCCATGTAATGACGCCATCCATTTTGATTGGGGTGTTCTAACTAGACCTTGTCTTCCCTCTTACATTCCTTTCCAGATTATAGTACAGGTTTGTGGTTGGGATGTTCCTCAAATATTGATAGATGAAGGTTTGTCCGTTAGTATTTTGTCCTCTTTTGCTTGGCAAGCTTTGGTTTGTCCTCCACTTGTGCCGGTTACACAGAATCTATTATCTTTTAACAGAAGAACCAGTAAACCTTTAGGGACCCTTCCTTAGTTTCATGTAACTTTGGGAGGGAAAACTGTCTTTATTGACGTCATGGTAGTCCAAGACCCCTTGGATTTTTCCTTACTCCTTGGGCGAAATTATGTCTATGCCATGAAAGCTATTATGTGTACTCTTTTTCGTGTGATATCTTTCCCTCACGATGGACGAGTTGTGACTGTTGATCAATTTTCATTCATTGACCCCGCCTGGATTGCCTCCCTAAATGGTTCTTATATGTAGACGGTATCACCCCCGCCATAGATCAATTATGTGGCATTGTCGCCCATGCCTTCAACTTATGATGAATTAGATCCAGTAGTTGACATGGTGATATCTTTGATAGGGTTGTTAGAGCCTGATCTATTTACTCTTGTCACGACCCTCGACATGGTGTCCTTCCAGAGTGTGTTTCTTCCATGAAATGAAGACCTCTTGGAAGACATGACCGATTTTTTTTTTCCCTTGACATGGTCTCCTTCTGAAGAATTGTCCTCTTGGAATCCATGATCAAGAATATTTCGAGGATAGTTTTTGCATCTCTGTAACAACCTTGTTAAAAAGTGAAACAGAGGTTCTGAGGATAGTTTTCACGTATCTGTAGCAACCTCGTTAAAAAATGAAACATAGGTCTTTGAGCATAGTTTTCTAATTTCAAGCTCATTAAAAAATGAAACCACTTGAGGATAGCTTTTCCATCTCTATGGAAACCTCGTTAAAAAATGAAACAGAGGTTATGAGCATAGTTCTTTTTTTTGTGTCAAGCTCATTAAAAAATGAAATAGTTTCCCCCCTCTCTATTTGAGTCAAGTCCTTCGTCTAGTATTTGAAGCTTCATTTCATTCTCCTTTGCATTTGGATGAAACGAAGCTTGGGGGGCATTTGCCTCAGCCTCTGGACTTCATGCTGAAGTAGAGCCGCTAGTTTCTTAAGCTGGGGGCTAAGTACCAACCATGCATTGGGAAGTTACAAGCATAGTTTTCTATGGTTCAAGCTTGTGTAAAAATGAAACCACTTACCTCAAGCATAGTTTCCTCTGGTTCAAGCTTGTGTAAAAATGAAACTAGGTCCAAGCATAGTTTTGTTTAGTTTTTAAGCTTCTGTAAAAATTAAAATCTATTTCAAGCATAGTTTTTTTTTTAAAGCTTGCGTACAAATGAAAACAATCCTGAGCTTAGTCTTTTTTCTTTCTCATGCTCGTAAATACATGAGAATAAGTTACCGAGCTTAGTCTTTGTTCTTTATTGTGATCGTAAATCAACGAGAATGTAACTGAGTATAATTTTATCACTTTTTCAGACTCGTAAAGATTATATGAAAAAGGAACCCCCTGGAGTCCTCTTTAAGCTCTTTTTAGACTCTCTAAACATGAAAAGATTGTCGAGCGACCTTGTTCTTTTCATGCTCGTTAAAGTATTTGAAGAAAATGTCTGTTGAGAGATAGTTTATCTCTTTTTCAGTCTCATCAGACTATTTTACGAAAAAGGAACTGAGAGAGTTCTCTTTTGAGTGTTTTTCAGACTCTATAATCATGAAAAACCTTCAAGTTTTCTATCTTTGGACTCGTTAAACAAACATCGAAAGGCCCATATGGGACCGAACCACTTTTTCCTAGGGTTCGTTAAACATACTCCGAGGGACTCATCCGAAGGATGAGATTAAATTGACAAGCATATGTTATCCTCCTCAAGCTTGCGTAAAAATAAAGAGGTACTCGCCAGAAATGGTGGGGGGAAAATTGGGAAAGAAATGTATCTAAACCTGTATTCTAGGGAAGAGTCACTTTTGAACATGACACCCTTTCACTCGCTTTGTGTCTAGGTTGGAAAATCCACTTGTCTCCTGATCATAATCCTTTATAAGATTACAAATTGGTTTGTGATCCCTGTTGTTGATTCAGTGTTTCCAAGACAGTGGTCGTGTCGTCAATATGCTCAAAGAGAATTTCAACCCAGAAAGCCTTCTATTGCATCGGCCATTTTTGCAGTCTTTAAGCCTTCTATTGTGTCAGCCATCCCTGAGTCAGTCCTGAATCACTTGTTACTCTGATCTACATCAAATCTTGTTACTTATTTCATGTCATTGATGTGGGATACATTAAGGCCCTCCTGTGATGATTCTTTTCCTATCGACTTCAACTCATTATCTAGGAATTAGACTTAGAAACTAATTGGTGCCTTGGAACTTGCATGCCTCAATGGCAGGTTTCCTCGCTTTCAACAGTGGGTTTTCATTATCGACCCCTAATCGAGAGATTCCATCGAGTGTTCGGCCTCAGCTCATTGATTCACATTCGTTGGATTGTACCAGAGTACCTTGGGAGTCATTGACATTAATGGTGATTTCCCTCACACTTGTTAATGGTATACACTAATGACCGGTAATCAAGTGGTTTCTACCATGTTCTACTTCAACACATGTATTCGCATGGTTAGATTCATACTATAGAGTGATAGAGATGAAGACCCTGGATATTTTTCTAACAGATCTATGTTGCGTTGGAGTATATTCAGTGTACTGTTGCATAAATCCACATTGTATGTCTAGTGGCTATGTTCAAATTTGAGTTTTAACACATAGATCCACAGTGTATATTTGGTGGCTATGTTCAGATTTGAGTCATATTGGCATGGATCCACGGTGTATGTTTGGTGGCCATGACCTATCTTACTTGACATGGATCTTTGCATGTCAACATTTATGCTTTGATTCATTCATATTCTGAGTATGGGAATGCCTACCTCAATGATGATATATTATTGTACTGTATTTCCTTGTTTGTTGGCAGGTTTCCGACCGACTGTTTCTTGTTCCCTACACACACTCGACAAATTATTTCAGCTATCACTCTATTCTAACTTCATACTTTGGGGGAATCTTTGTTACACATTATTTTCATCATCCCTATGACCATTAATGATGTAAACCTATTTTTTTCCTTCAGAGGGGTCAGTGGCCCGAGTTCTTGAAGATAGAAGGGAGAAGAAATTTTCCTGAGAAAAGAAGTTGCATTTTCCCTTGTAAAAACCCTGTAAAAAGGGAAGTTTGCAGGTTTCTATATAGGCAGGGTGCGAGAATGCCTGATTCTCGTAGGTTGCACCATAGCTAGGGTGCAATATGTTCACAG
The DNA here is from genome assembly GCA_009831015.1 of Picea engelmannii. Classification (NCBI taxonomy): domain Eukaryota; kingdom Viridiplantae; phylum Streptophyta; class Pinopsida; order Pinales; family Pinaceae; genus Picea; species Picea engelmannii. The sequence continues at coordinate 48,882 of ML781302.1, forward strand.
GTTTCTCTATAGGTAGGGTGAGAGAATTCCTACACGTGGGAAAAACAAGCGTTTTCTTGAATCTTCTAGAAGGAGAAGCTTCTATGGTGAGGTGGCATCTGAATGGTTTGGATCTTACTCGCTTTCATGATTTAGTGGGATCATCCTAACCTCCTCACTTTATCCTCTTAAACTTATAAAAGGAGAGGAGTTCTCATGGATAAAGTTATCTTTGGTTAGCTTGGAGTTTTGGTTGGCTTGGAATTATTATCTTGGATGGAGTGGCTTTGAGATTTTCTTTGTCAAGATAGATTGTGTGTAGCTATCAGATCCATGGTTTCAAAATCCTTGGAGCAAGAAGTGTGTGGGAAACGAAGGACAGTTGGAAGGGAACTTACGAAATCAAGGCCATGGTTGTAATCTCTCTTTCACATTTAATATGATACAGTAATATGATTCTTTCCTATAAATCTTGTTGTGTTTTATTGTATGATTCCTTGATCACATACATAGGTTTATATTGAGTTTATGCTATTACTATCACTTTGGTTGGTTGCATTCTTTTGCAGGATCATCATTGTATGAACATTGGAATGGAGCTAGGATGGCGATGCTGAGAGGAAGTGGAAAATGGTATGTCACCTATCCCTCTTTAGTTAGTAAATTCAATACTTAAAACTTAAGGAAAGCATCATGTTTTGGTGTGTTTTGTTCTAGATCTAGGTGGATCTAGGCAGATCAATTAGTGTCTGCACCTACCGATTAGTCCGATAACATCAATTTCATGAGGCCTCAAGTAAGGAGAAAGAACCATTTTGGTTCTGCGGATCCGAAGGGTATAACGATCCTAAGACCGAGAGGTCATGCAGAACTTGCTGAGGTAGGGGGTTCTGCGCCAGTATGGAGTTGGAGAACCTGGTAGAAGATACAAACAACCATCAAACAAATTTTATCATGTGTTTCAATCCCAAGGCAGGCTTACCTATGCTTGGGTAATAAATGACTTAAGGTATGACCACCAATAAATACACTGCGGATCCATGATGACATTAACTAAGTGTATGGCCACCAAAGATACAATGTGGATCCATACCTCCATTAAATGAATTGATCATAGCCGTGAAAATTACACAATGGATCTACGTGGTGATAAAACATAGCCATAGATAAACACAAAGTGGATCTATGTGACAATATATGTATCAAAATTCTCAAATGATTCCCTTCGTAGCCTGGGCAAAGTAGATAACATAGTGAATGTTCATCCCAGTGTCTTCGTCCCAATCCCGATGTGGTACAAATATAGCCATGTGAATAGATGTTTTGATTTCGAAATTGGTATAAACCACTTGGTTACCAGTCATTGAGGTAAACAGTTAACAAGTGTGAAGGAAATCACCAGTTGTGTCAATGACTCCCAAGGTACCCTAGTGCATTCCAGTGAATGTGAATAAATGAGATGAAGTCTAACATTCGTGGAATCATCTGATCAAAGGTCAATGATGTAAACCTATTGTCGAAGGTGAGGAGGAATGTCATTGAGGCATGTAGGTCCAAGGTACTTACTGGTTTCTAAGTCTAATTCCCGGATGATGTGTTGAAGTCGACAGAAAAAGATGCATCGAAGGATGGCCTTGATGTATCCCCCATAAATGACATGAAAATGACACAGGAAAGTGATGTAAGATTGTGAATCGAATGAGTATGGACTAACACAGGAAATGGAAACTGGAAATACTACAGATGGATGGTTTGAAGTGAAAATTCCCTTGAACATGATGAGGCACAACAATTGACTTCACAACATTGACTCGATGAGTACCAAGAATGTAATGTGATGGAAATAAGAGAAATATTCGACTCGAAGAAAAAGTATAGCGACACATGGAATTTGTATGACTCAAAGACAATCATATTACCCAATTATAAGATGAGATGCAAACAAGTGCCATGTTCAAGGGAGACAAAAGATGCCATAAAGGATTCTAAAAAACTTGACCCACTTCCTTCAAATTTCCCCCCACCCAGATAGATGAGTACCTCCTTTTTATTTAATGAGCTTGAGGAGGGTAACACATGATTGATATAACTCACCTTCAGTAAGTTCCTCTTCCTTTGTTTAACAAATTGGAAGAAGTAAGGGTTCGTCCCCATATGGGCTCTTTAATGTGTATTTTAGCGAGTCGAGAGAAGGAAAACTTAGTGTTTTTTCATGTTGGGAGAGTATGAAAAGAACTTAAAGGAGACTCCATGGTTGTCCTTTTTCATAATTTTAGTCTCGCAAGGCCGAAAAATAAATAAATTGTTACTCAAAATATACCCTTTCAAAACCTTTTAACCAGCGTGAAAGGAAGCAAGATCACTCGACAATATTTTCATATTTAGAGAGTCTGAAAAGAGCTTAAAGATGACTCTAGGGGTTTCCTTTCTCGTATAACCCTTATGAGTCCGAAAAAATGCTAAAATTATACTCAGTTACATTCTCATGTTTTTGCGAGCGCGAGAAAGAATAAATATTATGCTCATCAGTGTTACAAGGTTACCGAAAGATGTTTCTCGAAATGCTATAGAAACAAATTGTTCTGGGCCCAAAGCATTAGTAACTTCTCGAAAAATATTAAAAACCCAAAAATGGATTTATAACAAGGAGAAATATAAAAAATGAACCTATCAAATAGTGAAATAGGTTAAAATTTCATTTACCATTTTAGTTTTTAGCAATGTCCTATATATTTTGGATTTTCGACCTTTTGAAAGAATTTTTTCGAGAAACAACTATGGGAGCTATGAGTGACCATTTCCAGATTCGTCCAGACTAGGTTGGGCATCTTTCCCTCCTCATAATTTTTCATGGTTTTTACTGTATTTTAGATTTTGTTTTGAGCATTCTAGGCTCCTTATGAAGCCCTAGAGCGCTGAACCAGATCGATGCTCCCTCAAAGCACTGAGGGGATCTTCGATCGATATTTCATCACACTCTACACATGATTAGGGATCTCTAGTGATCTGTAGGTGGTTTTGAGGGAGTGGTAGATGAAGAACTCAAAATTATTTTTATATTTGGGATAAATAGAGACAGTTTCCTTCCATATAAGTTTTATTAATGATTTTTAAATGTTGCATTTTCACATTTCATCCATTACTTATCCATGATAGAGTGGAAAGAGCATGAGCATGAGTTTGATGATATTTCTGATCTCCAATACCCTCAAGCGAGGGAATATTTGTAAAATTGTGGGTTACTCAAGTACTTCAACCTCTTAAATATGAGAAAGGAAGTACGGTTGCTTGAGTATTTGATTGGCTTATGGGACAATGTTAAGAAAGTGTTTCTCATTGGGCCACACATGCTTGAAATCAAGCTATATGATGTATATTTTCTCATGGGGTTCTTGAGGAGAGGGGCACCCATTCTCTTGTCTGGATACCTGGAAAATCCTCAACCAACTGAGGTGTACATTGTCGAGCATTTCATACCAGGATCAAAGTTGGTGGGTGGTTGAATTGTGATAAAATATGTAAGAGACTTGGATCTTCAGTTGATTATGTTCACCATCACCAAATTGGCAGGTAGTACTAGTGCTTACTTGGCCTCGAAATCACAAATCCTGTATTCCCTACAATGTTTAGGGCCAAGTTTATTCAACTAGAGTGTAGGGTTCCTTAAATATGTGACAAGATTTTGTTTCATACCTGACACATCCCATTGGATTCCCTCGGGAAGTACCAGGTCTGCGCTACCTCAGAAGTCCACCCGAGCATAATGGAAGTCCTCAATAACCACTAATTGTCTACGTGTAACAACATGTGGTGTGTAAACAGGCTATGTTGGTTGATCTTGCTAAAATTATTGTCATAGTTAATTTACCTCCACCTAATTCAGTGCGCTAGTTAAAAATTACACTTGGTCATACAGGGTAATATAGGAAGTTTATAAGGGGATATGCACAGATTACTATGTCGATCGAGAAATTGTTGAAGAAGGACATTAAGTATCAGTGAAATGATGAATTCTAGCAGATATTTAATATATTCAAGGAGAAAATGGTGACAACTCCAATTTTGGTATATCTAGACTGGTCAAAGGAGTTTCATGTGCATTTGGATGAATCTACAGTAGCACTTGGACCAATATTAACATAGACAAGAGAAGGTTACATAGATCACCTAATAAGATTTGCAAGCAAAAATTTGTCATATTTAGAACAAAACTACAATACAACAGAAAGAGAAGGATTGGCCATTGTGTATGCATTTCACAAATTCAGACATTATTTTTTAGGTCAACACTTTAAGATGTTTACATATCACTCTGTTCTTAGATATTTAGTCAGTAAGCCAGTGTTGGGGGGGGGATGCAAATGGATACTATTTTTTCAATAGTTTTATTTTGAAGTTGTGGTAAATCCTGGAATATTGAATGGAGAGCAACCAAGTAACTTGGAGGACAACTTCTCAGATGCACAATTGTTTTCGATAAAAATTACTAATGAATATTTTTCTAACATTATTGACTTTTTGAGTATAGTATTTTACCCAAAGGAATTTAATACTACACAAAAGAAGAATTTGGTGGTGAGAGTTGCATACTACCAAATGATTGTAGGGAACTTGTACAAACTTGGTGAAGACAACATTTTAAGGAGATGTGTTATGGAGCATGAAAGGCCTGTCATTTTAGCAGAGGCACATGAAGGAATAGTTGGAGGACATTATGCAGGGAAAGATATTGTGCAAAAGATAGTACATGCAGGATTATGTGACCAACAGTTCACAAGAATGAAAATGAGTATTATCATAATTGTGATGTCTGTTAGAGGGTTGGAAATCCATACAAGAGGGATGAGATGCCATTAAGATATCAAGTAACTTTGAAAGTGTTTGACAAGTGGGAAGTAAATTTTGTAGGACCAATTAACCAACCAGCCAGAAGATCAGGAGCCAGGTATATCATTATAACAATGAAATATTTGACCAGATGGGTTGAAGCAACACTAGTAAAGGATTGTAGCACAAAGACTACATCACACTTCTTATTTGAGCAAGTAGTCACAATATTTGGATGCCTGAGAGTTCTAATGAGTGATTAGGGGACCCATTTTATCTATAGTACTATCCAAGATATGAATGAATAATTTGAGATACATCATCAGAAGAGCACTCCTTACAATCCCCAAGATAATGGGATAGTGGAAGCATTTAAAAATATATTGGATAATGCCTTAACCAATATTTTTAATGTAAACAAGGATGATTGGGATTTGAAGATACCTGTAGTGTTATGGGCCTATAGGAATACATGAAATAAGCTTATAGGGAAGACACCTTTCATGTTTTTGTATGGATAGTAAGCATTAGTTCCTCTAGAGTATTCGATACCTAGTATGCACATTGTGACAATTACAAACATGACAAAAAGAGGCACAACTCAAGAAAGATTTGCACAACTCATGGAATTAGAGGAATACATGATTGTAGTTGGTTTCCATCATGAGGAAAAGGCTTGGAATGATAAACACATTAAGAAGAAGAAATTTAATTAATGAGATATGGTTCTCCTCTATGACAGTAAATACTTATAGAACCCAGGGAAGTTCAAGATGCATTGGCTAGGGCCATATGGGATAAAGTATGTCATGGATGGAAGTTTTGTGAAGCTGCAGGATTTAGCAGGCAAGGAGATGCAAGGATTGGTGAATGGTAGTAGATTGAAATTGTATAGGGTCAGTCAACCTACTAACCCTTAATAGATGTCGCACAGAGAATTCAATTTGTACATATTGTATATAGTAGGAGTTAAAAGAAGAAAAATTAAAGAAAAAAAAAAGTAAAAGAAGAAAAAGGAAGAAAATCCCGGAAAAAGAAGAAAAAGACAAAAAGATGAAGTAGATGGATAAGTGGTTTTCTAGAAAGACAATTGGAAAATACAGTGCAAAACAGTAATAAATTGGTACGACAAAATTCAAGACACTTCGCATAGGACAAAATCGATACAATGATAATGCAGTGCAACATGACAGAGAGCGACCGTAAAAAGAAAAATGTGGTAAATGAAAAAGTGGGATAAGACAGAGCATTTATGACAGGATGTATAAAAGAATGAAATTTACAAGGTAAGCCTCATTGTGATTTGAAGCAAACGATAAGTAAGGAGGGAAAGTCAAGCATAAGTAGGTATTTTCGAGGAGGTTAAGTAAGAATCTAGAGAAATTCCTTCAAGATCTAGCAGAATGGCGTCACCGAAAGTAGGAGCTCCCAGTAGAGTTGCAAGAAACACACAAAGTGTCATGAAGTCCAAAAAGAAAGCAACCACAAAGGTAGAAAACATGATTCATCTAGAAGGAATTGTCGATGTGTATGTGATCAAATAACTTGCCAAGGAACTAGTGAGCACAATACTTGTTGAAGAACATGAGCAAGTTGTTGAACAGATGGATGTGGATCCCAGAGAAGAAGGATAAAAATCTAACGAAGAATAGAACCCCACACAAAAGTGGGGTTTGGGAGAAATGAAATAGATGAATGGAGAATATGATGAAATAATAGAATCACACAATCCTAGGGTACAGGCCGAAGAAGAGCAACAACATGTTGCAGGGACAACGCCACAAATAGAAGAACAAGTGAAAGTAGAAGATGTTACAGGTGAACCAGATTCTGACACAGAGGAAGCAGAGGATGTGCACCAAAAAGCAGTGCCATCCACCGCGATAGAAAAAAGGGGAAAAAACCAATACAGAGGTCACCATGCAAGCAGGAAGAAGTCACAATAAAACTACCATGCATACCATAAAGAGTGAAAATCCTTCCTAAATTTTTAGGATGTGTAATAAAAATGAGGTACGTGGACCATGACGTAGAATATATATATAAATTCCATGAATTCAAGTCGCATGTATACATGGAGAGAAAATGTATAAGTGCAATAGGAGTTCCAATATTGCAACCAAAGCAATGAATTACAGGATTGAACAACACAAGGATAATGAACCTATTGGAAATCCCTCATTTTGGATGAGGCAAGGATGTGAATAACCACGTCAAACAACTATTGGCATTAGTACATAGGGGTATCCTATGGTTGGATAGGATGATAGCAATTGATTTTGACCTGATTGCAAAAATCAAAGGTATTCCAATAGATGGAGAGAAACCTGGACAATATTTGGATGAAAAAACTAAGGAAAAGGCCCTTGCAGAGGAAATGAATAAGAATTATGGAACAGTAAGAGGTTCCCATGGAATTATAATCAATAGGATCAACAAAAATATGACAAGAATGGAAACTAATATAATGGCGTACAAATTGTTGAGGAACTGTCGCAAGGAAGAGGCACCAGCAGGAGTGATAGCAACAATCGTGTAGTGCATGAAGGAAAATTTACTTAGTTGGATTCCATATTTATTGAACCTATTTTTGGATGATTACAAATATGCACAAGACTCAAGAACACAATTTTTTTACTAGTGGTTGATCATACTTATAGAACTGGTGGGATGGAGACACCCTAAATACAACGTGTTTTGTCAAAGGATAAGAAAGTTTCGTGCAACACAATATGCAAGATTGTGGCACACCTCAACTGCAAAAGATAGGAAGGACAAATTTGGTATATTTGCAATGTACTTGGAGGAGATGCAGGAAAAGGTGGTTGATAAATGGAAGATATCACAAGAAGTGGTGGAGGAGCACAAGGATATAACAAATTTTCAGGTATCAAGGCATAATGTATGGATTCAGGAAAAGAAGGACCCAAAGAAGAATTGGCTACAGATAAGTTACTACGTCACTGGAGAGGAAGTTCAATGGGATATGAAATATTGGACAAATTAGTGGAAGGTACCAGTGACCATAAAGAAGGGACAAAGAGGAAAGCAACCGGTAGAAGATGGCACATCACAGAAATCCAATAGTCCAGTGACAAACACAAGGAATGTTGTTGAATGCGCAAAATATACAGGAGGGAGTGTGACAGTGACAAAATAGAGACAAAAGGATACTCAAAATCCAGTAGCGCATGAGAAGGATCATGCTGAAGTGACTAATGGAAGAACACAGCTGAAGGATATTAATGGAAGCACACATAAGAGAGAAATTGTTCCTACACATGAGGAGCTAGCAGCAGGAGGAGATATCCCAGATATAGAAGTAACTACAACTTCAATGCAGGTAGAAAACCTACCAAGGAAGAGGATGGTGCTATAGGAAGTAGGCCAGAGAAAGAAGACGAAGGCGCACAAAAGAATACCAGAGATGACATTGACAAAGGATGATGTTGAACTAGTGGTTGAGAAGGTGTAGGACTGCGCAACAGAGTCGTGGGAAAATGCTGAGAAGTAGTGAAAATAAATAATTAGGAAACTAATAAAGTTTAAGGAAACTTTGAAAAAACTAAAATTGGATGCAACACAACAGAAGGAAAAGGCACAACCATGAAAAAGTGTTTAGGAAAAGACAGTTCCTACACAGGAGATGATCTAGATTATAGGGGAAGGTAGTGAAAATTTTGTGATCAATCAGGATATGTTGCATATATATGAGGATATGGCGCATAGGGCCGTGAAAGACATTGATCACTTCGATTTGGAACTGGCCAAGTTCCAAACCAAATAAATATATAAACTTCAAGAGAGCATTGAACATGAGATCCAATCAAGATCGCTATCGAGTGAAATATATGCTATCTATTTCAACATTAAATTGTCAACCCGTGGCTTGTAAGATTCGAGGTGTTAGCATTGTATGTGCAGGTCTAGAGTTCTAATCTAGAAGTCTAATATAATGTCAACAACACGATATTAAATAGATAAATTAACTAGAGAAACTTGTCACCTAAAGAAGAAACCTGACATGGAGTGATCATATCTTGGGATTTAGTTCATTAATAGTTTTGTTGGTGATTTAAAGCTATTGGAAAATTTAAGGTGGAAGAAAACTAAGGTGCGGAAATCAATACAAGGGAAAAATCGAAAACGGCTACCAGAATGAGGTCTGGAAAGTGAATTGAGAAAGAAAAAGAGTAATCTATCCTAAGGATCAACATTATGATTTCAATTTACAATTCATTGATTTCTATGGAAAAATGTAAAGTAGAAACAAAAAAATCTACTAAAGACTTTAACATTAAGGGAATGTCAGTACATTGAACACATGTTCTTGCAACCAAATTAAACCTATGAACTAATTACTCAAAAGGATTAAAAATCGGAAAATATGTTGTCAATCTTAAACTGGAAATGTCTCTGATTACATAGTCATGTAGGAGTTAGCTCAAAACGCAATTTAATGGATTATGAACAATTGATATGCACAATTTTTAAATGATCAACCTGCAAAGGAGATACACACACTTTAAATCATTTTTTTTGTAATCATAAAGGAAAATATATATACCTGGAACATAGTTAAATAAGCACAGTCTAAGTAATAAAAAGATAATATATATATTTACAACACTGTTAAAATAAAAATATCTATAATTGAAACATAGTATGAATGAATAACCTCCAAAAGAGAAGTTACATAAATATGAATATACAGTAATATAAAAATGCACAAACTACTGGTGGCCCCCCCAAGTAGTCGTGGTACTCCAACTTATAAAACAAAACATGATTTTCAAAACATCAACTCGGATTAAAATAAAAAATACATAATAGTGATACATTTTAACAATATACAACAATTATCTCATCATAGACATCCCTCTATTGTGTTATATGGCTTTAGATATATATAGAGTCTGAGAGGTCGACCACTGAAAGGGTCAAATCTCTCTCAAAACTAGAAAATCATTTAAGTATGCTATTAATAGACTATGAGTTCTTAAAATCATAGCTCGAATATAGGAGCTAGTTTCAATTGTCGAAATCGAAATACAATAAGATCCATAAGAAGAGGATGATAATGGGTAAAAAACCCATGTTCTAGTTTTCCCGAAAATGCCCACAAGTATGCTAATGGCCAAATATGTTGCACTCAGAGTTTTGTGATGAGTATTGGATGAAGGTTTGGATGGAGGTCTGGATATGTAATTTTGAGATGGCTCTCTATCTGTGTATAATTTTAGGAAACAACCCTCAAGGGACCTAATTAGGAATATTATGCACAAAACTCATGTGCTAGATTTTTTTGATTCAACTTCATTTTCCCACAAATTGAGCTCGAAGTTCACTTCCTAGCAAAGGAACAATCTTCCTTCATTTTTGTTTGTACAATCCTCCACCTATCAAAAAGAACAAAGATTATTAAATTGACATTTCAATCACGCAAACATTTTAATAATGTATATAGTGAATGCATCCCATATGATATCCATTGCTTCTCTGTTCGGTGGATTGTATAGCTATATAAAACAAGATGTTCATAACACTAAGTTTATCATCTATAAATTAGTTAAAACCATGTAAAATACATTAAAAAGTATAAATTCACATCATTTATTTTTAATTCTTCTAATAAATGTATTTTAAATAAATTGTATGCTTTAAAGGGTGAAGGGAATGGATTATGGTCAAATATGATGATAAAATAGTGAAATTAAGTGAAAGAAAGGAGGTATTTTAGGATCCATCATCCCCACCAGACCGAAGATATGGCATGTACTCATGCCATGTATTAATTGAATTTTTTCATTTGTTCATTTTGACGCCCAAGTATTGTTAACAACAGTTTTCCGAAAAAATAGGCCAACATGATTTATTCTAAGAACAACTATTTTTTTTTTTTTAGAAAAATAAATATTAATGTCATGTTGTGATAGGACCAAAAGACGATCGTAATAATTCAAGTTCCCCAATATATATAGTTTCATCAATTTGTAACAGTTTATTCCTATGAAGACCATATAAGTTATAATATGGGATCTTCCTCATGCCCCTGAATAGAAAACATGAGGGTATAAATGATATGTAAAACCCATAGGAAACCAATCATCCCTGCTTACTTTATAAAAGGATTATTTTCGTTCAAGTAATATGGATAAATTTTTAATTTGATTTCATTAGAATCCTACACTTATGGCTCCCACTTTTAGGATAGTGACATCCTAGGTATAGTATGAATTAAATGATAGGGTCTTAAGATCATCTTACAAATATTCTCAAATGGAAATTAGATGAGACTTATTTAGCCCTTTTTTTCAACCATGCATGCTTCTTCTTAAGGATTTACAAAAGTATATCGTTCATACAGAAAAATATAGATTAGGAATAGTAAAACATATCAAAATCAGAACCCATTTCCAACAATATTGTTCAACACCCTGATGGGGTAACTTTGATATCTAAGAAATATCCTCTTCCAAGAAGAATGCCTCATTTCCAGCGAGCCTAGCGAGCCTATTCAGTACCTCGATGGGTTTTCCTAGTCATACCACAAGACGATACCCGCTTCCAGCAGACGTGTTCAATATCTTAGTGGGTTAGCCTCTTACATCCATATTAAAACCCTTACCACCACCCTTAATATTTGTATGTATGTATTTCTTTCACAATGAGATGGGGAGGAAACTCTAAAAACATTTTTATGGAATGGAATGGTATATGGGTTGGAGGACACTCTATAAATTGCCCATAAAAGATTGTTCGCATGAAAAATAGACTTATGCATTTATATTAGTCCAAAGACATATCATTGTCAAACTTACTCAATGTGTAGTGGATGAGCTCGTAAGAGAATGACTTAAAGGTGTCTTTGGTCCCTAAGTCAATCTTATTCATATAAGATTATACTAGTGTTCCCTCATAAGTAGAAGTTTCATTCACTCTCTTGTTACTATTTGATAAGGATGCTTGAATAACAAGCTATGATATGAAACTAGGATGTACAAGTTACCTATAGGTATTACGATGTAGACCTTTAAAATTTAAGTAAATCCCCATAATGCATTAAAGTTTGGTCTTTAGGATACTGTTATTATTAATGGTCTGAAATATGCATGTAATAAGGGAAATAAAGATCCGTAATTGTTTTGGTTTCTAGTATTAGACTATCAATACTATCTTATTCTTAGTTCTTTTATTAAAAAGAAAATGTAAAATGAGGATGCATTAGACTTTTAGCTAAAATAACAACATGCCTATTTTATTTATTATCCTACTCTACCTAAAAAGAAAGGAAAATATGCATTCAAGTGTAAGAACATTTCCAATGTAACCATGTATGAAGAAGAATAATAAACATACCCATATCGAAATACAAAAACTTTCCCACAGTGATTACCTAGATATGAAGAACCAACCAACCTACTTGTTTTGGCATCAAAAGGTGTTGAAGAAGAGAATAGTATTGTGGCCTAATGACCTTTTGAAACCAAATTTCAATGTAATCTTGATGTTCATCAATAGTAATTTCTAGGCTCTCCTTCATCATGCCATGCAGATCCTCTTCTTCTGGATGATTGATTTATGAAGTACATAAAGGATCTGCTGAGATGGATGTTGAGAAATCCTCACTTTTAGGTCTTAGTGATCGCTCTCCACCAGATGTAGTCCATAATGTTTCATCTTCCTTTGCATTTTGGCAAGAAAAATCATGTTTTAGATCATGGGACTTTGGTTCTTTTATCATTTCCAAAGAGGTATATATGTGCATGACTATTGTCAAGATGTCTTCTTCCTCAAAAGAAGAAATCCCAGTTGCTACTAGGATTTGAGAGAGTTCTCCCAAACTAATGGTCACCTTTGAATCCATTATTTTGGTAGATGAGTCTTGCCTCGTACATGGATTAGTGTCCAGTGTTCTTACAACACCCAAACAATTTTATTATTATATTTTTTAATATTTTAATCAAAACTACCTAAAAAAATGAAATACATACTTAAAGAAGATTTGCACAAACCAAACACACCACACTTGCATAAAATAAATCACACTTGTGGGAAAAAAATCAAAGAATAAAATAAAAATGACTGCAGGAACAAAATCGAACTCACACGTGTATGAAAGTAAACACACTGGCAGGAACAATAAACGAACTTTTTGAAGGGGAAGCACACTTACATGAAAGAAATAAAACTTGCGTAAATGAAATAAAAGAAAGCACACTTGTAGTAAAATAAGCACATTAGAAGGAAAAAAAATTGGAAGAAATTAAACACACTAAGAAAAATAAACAAATTTGCAGAAAAAGTAAACACTCTTGCGGAAAGGGAACAACAAGGCTTTGGAGAAACCCATTAAAATGGATGCGCAGGTTATTACCTCTCGTCTTAAATTTTCTCCTCCCCCTTGTTGTGAAATTAAAGGAATCATGCCTACCTAATATCTAATCCCTTTAGAACCTCCTAGACAATGATGCCAAAAATGTCGAGTGAAATATATGCTATCTATTTCGACATTAAATTGTCAACCCATGGCTTGTAAGCTTCGAGGTGCTAGCACTATATGTGTAGGTCTAGACCTATAATCTAGCAGTCTAATATAATGTCGGAAACACAATATTAAAGAGATAAATTAACTAGAGAAACTCGTAACCTAAGGAAGAAACCCTACATGGAGTGATCATATCTCGCGAGTTAGGTCATTAATCTATCTATTGGTGATTTAAAGATATTGGAAAATTTAAGGTGCAAGAAAATTAAGGTGTGGAAATCAGCACAAGGAAAAAATCGAAAACGAGTACCGAAATGAGGTTTGGAAAGAGAATTGGGAAATCAAAAGAGTAATCTATCCTAAGGATCAACATTATGCTTTCAATTTACAATTCATTGATTTCTATAGAAAAATGTAAAGTAGAAACAAAACAATCTACTGAAGACTTTTCCATTAACGGAATGTCAATACATTGAACAAATGTTCTTGTAACCAAATTAATCCTATGAACTAATTACTCAAAAGGATTCAAAATTGGAAAATATGTTGTCACACTTAAACTGGAAATGTCTCTACAGAGATGTAATGATTACATAGTCCTATAGGAGTTATCTTAAAAAAAAAATTAATGGATTATGAACAATTGATATGCACAATTTTTAAATGATAAACCTCCAAAGGAGATACACACACTTTAAAACATAGTTTATGTAATCACAAAGGAAAATATATATACCTGGAACATAGTTAAATAAGAATAGTCTAAGTAATCAAAGGATAATATATATATTGACAATACAGTTAAAAGAAAGACATGTATAATTGAAACACAGTACAAATGAATAACCTGCAAAAGATAAGTTACATAAATATGAATATAGAGCAATATAAAAACACACAAACTACTGGTGGGCCCCCCAAGTAGTCATGCTACTCCAGCTTATAAAACAAACACAATTTTCAACACATCAACTCGGATTAAAATCATAAATACATAACAATGATACATTTTAACAATGTACAACAATTATCTCATCATAGACATATCTCTCTTGTGTTCTATGGCTTCAGGTGTATATAGAGTCTGAGAGGTCGACCACTGAAAGGGTTGAATCTCTCTCAAAACCAAAAAATGATTTAACTATGCTATTAATATGTTGGCATGTTTTATAGGCAGCGTATTCTTGTCATTGATTGCAAGTATAGCAGCGATGATGGCTTGAGTACAGGTACAATGTGCCAAGCGGGCACCAGAAGTATTTTGGGGAAACACAGCAGAGAAAGATCGTGAAGACTAGAAGAGATAGTGCAGAGGTGAACGCAGAGTGCAGAGTGTGCTTGTCATTGATGGCAAGATCAGAGTGTGCATCAATGGAAAAATAGGAACAACGTAAGCTCAGGACGATTATGTTGGGTATGTGTTATATTCTTTGCATGTGTGTGTGTGTGGGCACGTCAGATACGACGACTGCGTCTGACGATACCTTCACCTAGGGCTCTGTCGTGTGCACCTAGTGCTTTCCTAGGGGGGTCCCAGGGGGGGGCAGGTATTCCCCCCCCTGGTTACGCGGAGCGTTCGGGGCAACGGCCCGATTTTTTTTTTTGGGGCGGTTTTTTTGCTATTTTTAGCGGATTTTGCTATTTTTAGCTGATTTGTAAATTAATCCCAGATTAAGGGATTAGGGTTTTGGTATCTACGGAATACCTAAAAACATTGTATATATTGTATGGCGAATGGTGAAATTCGATATAATG
>ML781302.1:67581-121808 GCA_009831015.1 Picea engelmannii
TATTGATGTTCAGTATCACTTTGTGAGAGACATGGTTGAGGAAAAGAAGGTGTTGCTGGAAAAGGTTGACACTTTGAAGAATGCTGCAGATTCATTGACAAAGTCTGTGAGCACAGAAAAGTTCTCTTGGTGTAGAGTAACGAGGGGCATTGCTGCCCTGGATTATTGACTATATAATCCCCTGGACCCCTAGATGCAAAGAAAACAACAAGTGGGAGAATGTTGGGTATGTGTTATATTCTTTGCATGTGTGTGTGTGTGGGCGCGTCAGATATGATGACTACGTCTGACGATCCCTGCGTCTGCGGTCTTTTTGCTATTTTTAATGGATTTTGCTATTTTTAGCTAATTTGTAAATTAATCCCGGATTAAGGGATTAGGGTTTTGGTATCTATGGAATACCTAAAAACATTGTATATATTGTATGGCGAATGGTGAAATTAGATATAATGAAAAAGAAAGGTTTTCCCAGTTGAGGGTTTCCGGTAAAGATCTCTGTGTATTTTGTGTATGAGCCATTGATTAATTCTTGTATTGATTAAGAATATATATGCATTGCTTTACTTCGCAGGTTTAAAACTTACAGATTGGCGTAGAGTCGCACACAGTGAGTAGGTGTCCACCAGGGACGAGGTTAACTCATTGCCAAAGGTGACGAGAGATAGCGTACTTAGGATCTCAAGAGGATCAAAGGTCGAGGCCTTTGACACTTAGAAATTCTTCCAAGTCAAGAGGATGCAAAAGCTCAGGAGGAGAAGCAACAGTGATCATTGGATCCCATTCAGAATTCTCGATGAGCGTCAGATATGAACTCAGATAGGATGAGCGCACAGATGGAGGACAGATCTCGGGCATTAGATCCGAGCACAGGGTTCGGTCGTCGTTGGATCCAGGAGAACCTGCACATTCTTTAAAGTGCAAGGTGAAGCGGGCTTACAAAATCCCAAAAGAAGGAGGACCGTCCATATTCAGGCAGGACACGTGGTCACAGATCAACATTTCACTGACCAAGAAGTCAAAGGAAGGAAGTTCTCTATCCTTCCAAATCAAGAAATTTGAAATGGAGAAATGATCTGAGTCGTTGGATCAAGAATTGATCATGGACAAATGCGTGGCGAAAGATCAGAGCACCACAAAGACTCCATTTCAGAGTTTCGCAGACCGGGAAAATAAATATCAAAGGAACATTAACCTTTGAAGTAGTAAACCCCAAAATCCCGAAAGGCGAAATATCAAAGCATGTCAAAGACTCCATTTCGGAGTTCCAAATACTGGGAGTTGGAAGATTCAAGAGTTGAGACTCTTCAACATAGGAGTCCCAGAGTTGCGAAATCCAAAATCCCAAAATCCTAAAGGAGGCACATCAACAAGAGTTTTATAGACCAGGAAATAACCCCATTTTGGAGTCCCAGATACCGGGAGTTGAAGTGTTGAAACACTTCACCACAGGAGTGTCAAAATGGAGAAATGGTGAAATACGAAACACCCAAATCTCAAAATAGGCAAATAAACAAAGAGTTTCACAGACCGGGAAATAACTCCATTTCAGAGTTTCAGATACCGGGAGTTGGAAGAGTCAAGACTCCTCATCATTAGCAGTCCCAGAATCGTGAAATGTGAAACATCGAAATCTCAGAAGGAGGAGGACAGTTTTGGATACTAAGAGTTGGAAGAGTCAAGACTCCTCATCATCAGGAGTCCCGGAATCGCGAAATGCGAAACGCCGAAATCCTGAAAGATGGAGGACAGTTTCAGATATAAGGAGATGGAGGAATCAAGACCTGAGACTCTTCATCATAGGAGTCCCAAAGTGCTGAAATGTGAAATTGAGAAATGTAGTTTTTGCATAAGGTTGTGGTCATAGCTGATGGTCACATCATCAAAGAACTATAGAGAAGAGTTTGAAGAGTTAAGCTCCTTTTTCGGATTTTCGGGGATCGTGACTTGGAGAGTCGAGATGCCTCACAACAGGAATTTGCGACATGTGAAATCATGAAATTCCGAAATAAAAAATGTCAAAATGATCGAAGCTAGTCCAGCTAAGCTCCTTTTTCGAAGTTTCAGAGATCGCGACTTGGAGAGTTGAGAAGCCTCACAACATGGTTGCCGAATTGCCGAAATGCTGAAATGTGAAACATGTTTTGGCTCAGCCTATGGTCACAGCCATTGGTCACATCGGCTGAAGATGGAGGAAGGAGCTAGTGTAGACAAGATCCATTTTGGAGTTTCGGGGATCGGGACATGGAGAGTAACGAAATCTTCACCACGGGGATCCTGAAATGCCAAAGTAAAAAATGGCGAAATGAACGCAAGATTCAATGAATTCAATTCAATGGTGCATATGAATTTGAATAAGATCGGAGGGATACTATTGAACTTCACAGTGTAACTGCTAGAAACAAATGATGGTTTCTACCAGAGGATGAGCTCGTCTATGACAAAGAAGATGAAGAGTCTCAACTTCCAAAGAAGCTGTGGAATATCGAGATAACACCCAGTAATGATGGATGTGTGGGTGAAACCACTAGAGAAGATGAAGAGTTACCATGATGATCAGGAAGAGCACTCACAATGAGCAAGAGATGCAGAACAGAGAGAGACAACATGGCACATAGGATATGGGATAGATGTGGAAGAGTAAAGTGGAAAAAACACCCCTATGTGGAGGAGATTGTAGGGAGAGGATGCAAGAGAAAGAAGAAAATTGCATGCACAAGGTGCACAGAGAGTATAAGAATGTTGAACAAAGAATAAATGGGGGTTTCTATTGAGTGTGATTGAGGTGTGAAGAAGGAGGCAGAGCGCAGTAGCAGAAATGTACAGAAGGGGAATGGTGCATTGAAGGGACATGGCGCAGAGAGCATAAAAGGAAAAATAACAGAAAGTGGAAGGAGTGTGTAGAAGACACTGATGCAAACAGAGAAACACAATGTAGCAGAACAGTGATGAGACCGGTAAGCCATTGAAGAACTTTATATCACTGTAATAAGTCATAATAGAAAATATTTATATTTCAGGTTGGTAGGGAGGCGCTAGGGAGGATTTCTATCCTCAGAGGTTCAAGTGGGTGTTTGAACACAGGGAGTTGTAGCTTCCATCTAGTTGCAGCCAAAGAAACAAGGGTGGAAGGGTGGTGCAAGGGAGAAATATTTTTCTTTGTTATACAATTTTGTGCCTGTGTGACTGGAAGTTGGTGCTTCCATCTAGTTGGTGCTGGAACACTTAGGGAGTTGGTGCTTCCTTCTAGTGGGTGCTAGAGAAACCAGGGAGTTGGTGCTTCCTTCTAGTTGGTGCTAGAGAATCTAGAGAGTTGGTGCTCTCAACAAGTAGCATCTTTCAAAACAGAGGTTGTAGCCTCATTATGAGTTGGTGCTCATATGTATGATAATGTAAAGAATGTGCAGATTACTTATCATATAAAGAAGAAGAGGTTTTTACCCTTTATGGTTTTCCTCAGGAAATATATGTCTCTGTGTATCTCATATGTGTGAATGATGTTGAATGGTCTATTGCTTACTTCCTTGCATTATTGTGATTGTCATTGAGTGATATAGAAAGAGTTTAAAATAAGTATAATTGTTTAAGCAAGGTTACAACTGATTCACCCCCCCTATCAGTTGTCCAACATAATAGACTATGAGTTCTTAAAATCGTAGCTCGAATATAGGAGCTAGTTTCAACTGTCGAAATTGAAATACAATAGGATCCATAGCAAGAGGGTGATAATGGGTAAAAAACCCATGTTATAGTTTTTCCCGAAAATGCACAAAAGTATGCTAAAGGCCAAATATGTTGTTCTCCATGTTCCGTAATGAGGACTGAATGAAGGTCCAGATGAAGGTCTATATGAAGGTCTGGATGGAGGTCTGGATATGTAATTTCAATTTGTCTCTCGATCAATGTATAATTTCAAGAAACGACTCATTAGGGACCTAACTATGCATTTTATGCACAAAACCCATGTGCCAAATTTTTCTAGTTCAACTTCATTTTCCCACAAATTGAGCTCGAAGTTCACTTCCTAGAAAATGAACAATCTCCCTTCATTTTTGTTTGTACAATCGTCCACCTATCAAAAAGAACAAATATTATTAAATTGATATTTTAATGATGTAAACATTTTAATAATGTATATAGTGAAAGAATGCCCTATGATATCCATTGCGTATTTGTTCAGTGGATTGTATATCTATATAAAACAAGATGTTCATAACACTAAGTTTATCATCTACACATTAGTTAAAACCATGTAAAATACATTAAAAAGTATAAACTCACATAATTTATTTTTAATTCTTCTAACCAATCTATTTTAAATAAACGGTATGCTTTAAAGGGTGAAGGGAATGGATTATGGTCAAATATGTTGATTAAATATTGAAATGAAGTGAAATAAAGGAGGTATTTTAGGATCCCATCAAGCACGTGTAGATGCAGAGAAGTTACAAGTAGCTAAATACATAAGGGACACACTGGATATAACCCTCAACAAACTGAATATTGAAAAGGATAAGGCAAATAAACATATTTTCCAGATAGAGTAGTACATAGAATAAGTTTACAAGTCAATTCCAAACAATGCGCTAGAAAGGGTTCATTTATAGACATAAGAGAATATTAGAATAATAGCACAAGATATGGAGAGTTATAAGAACCATATGATGGAATTGATGGCACTCCTGAAACCATGCACACCACCAAAAGTGAGATGAAAGAGAGATAAGGAGGTGACCAGAGACATGGGGAATGTTGCGCATAATATTAAGGAAGTTTCATAGTGATATGACATAAGTGCGCAACTATGGACAAGCCTGTAGGAGGATGAAAAGTTGCAGCCATTGGAACATAAGGAAGAAGGAGTCAACACAACCGTGCAATATCTAAAGAAAAAGAAGAAGGCAATGAACATAAATGAGAGGCTTAGAAGCACACAGGATATAAATAATTTATAGGTATAACTAAAGAATGTGAAAGAAAATAACGAATTGAGGTAGGCTCAGTTGGATCCATTGCAGGAAGATGAAAAGAAGATAGTAAAAGATATGGATGAAACCAAGGGACATATGGAAAACTTAGGGTGGAAGATGAAGAAAAATCAAAGAGCATATCACTACATAGACTATGTAATGTTTTGTTGAAAAGAGCGCACACGTGAAGACTTGTGCTGAAGATATTTTGGGTAGATTCCAAAAGTTAGAGAAGTGTGTCGGAGATGAAAACACTACCTGAGTGGCTCGAGACGAGACACATATTAGTGTTGGGGGGCTGTTGGAGAAGGCTATTTTGGGAGAAACATTTGAAGAAGAAGGAAGATAAAAACAAATGAGGCAAGAAGCTAAGGAATGGACCAAAGAAGAAGCATTCCCTGGGAATCAAGGAAAAGCAGTGCAAGGAAAAGAAGATTCAAATAAATGAACAGTTAAATCGAGGACCAACCATGCATAGGATGTTGTAAAGTGGAAAAAACTAATATACTTAGGGTTATGGTTTTGGGTTCTTGTTGTAAGGGGTTTAACCCACTTTTGGTAGTATAAATATATGATATATGAGGTAGCCAGGGGAGGGAGAGGGAGATATATCTATCTAATATTTTTGATAGATATTTTTGGAGCATATTACTGAATTAGTTTTGGAAATGAGTATGGTTTTGATTTGTAGCTAAGGGCCAAGTCACAAGTTGTGGAGCTTGGTGCAACATTGGTCATACTCACCATCACAATTGCTAAACTTATGAAGTAATGCGTGCAGTGAAATATTTTGAAGAAGATGAATAAATAAGTATAGAATGTCAAATCTCTATGGATGTAGCCCAAGGGGGGTGAAATACGGTAAAACATTGTGTTCTTTATGGTTTAAAATGTCTTTTATGATGAATGAATGGATAAATGAATGAATTCGTTAAGGTTAATTTGCAGTGCACACTAGATTATACATGTTATTTCCTGCATAATGAATATTAAAGGTTAATTTAATGGTAGATATGAATTATGGTAAGGTAGATATGATGAACATTGAAGTATAGGTATGCCTAACATCCCATGAGAATCATTCCTTCCATGATTGCAAACATATGGTTCATGCAATCACCCATATGCCATCTCAGGTGAGACTATGTTGTGCACTCTATGCACAGTGTTTCCTTCTGGTCTCTAGAAGGGTCGATGTTTTCTAGGGTTTTGTTGGAGAAATAAGGTAGAACCCAATTCAAGCCATAGATCCAACAATTATGTATCCCATATTCACCATTTTTCACCAACTAAAATTTATTTATCCAACAAATCTTAGCTTGGCTTCCCATTACCATTATGGTTATTTATCCATTAATCCATTAAACATGTAGCATGATAATTCCATCACCCACAAACCTACTAACACAATAACCCATTTAAGACATTAGCATGCACCCTCATTGACCATATGAACCACTTTTAACCACATTTGACCTTCTTGACCATGGTGGACTATAGTATATTATGATTGACCATCATTGACCATGGTTTTTCTAGTAACCCACTATTGAAGGGATATTTCCCCCATGATTATGGGTCGAAACCACTATAGATCAAGACTATATGGAGAAAATAGAAATATTCCCTCCAAGACAAGCACACAAAAACAAAATAAAATAATTACTTTAATTAGGATAAAGTAGGGATAGAGAGGAGAAACTAAGGTGGACCTTGTTCTCGCATTTGATGTCGATCCCCACTCCAATTCGTCAAAGAGCTCATGTTCTTATGTTGGAATCATCCTGAAATATAGATACAAAACTAAGGATGTGACAAAAGTAGTTATGCAATCAAAAGAATGTGCATGTTATATGTCAAATTCAAAGTAAGCATAAATATAA
This sequence comes from Picea engelmannii, assembly GCA_009831015.1. Lineage (NCBI taxonomy): Eukaryota > Viridiplantae > Streptophyta > Pinopsida > Pinales > Pinaceae > Picea > Picea engelmannii. Next base: position 74,432 of record ML781302.1, read on the forward strand.
ACATACATTGAAGAAAAAATCTAGGGGAAAACAAACTCTTTTGTTATTAGCAAGTGGAAAAGGTAAGTTACAACCTTGTCTAGCCTTAGGCACCGTCTTGAAGAAAAATGTCTGGGTTCCCTTGGGAATCCTAAAGAATCAAGTCAACCGATGTAATCTTACTTCAATGACTCGGATAGGGATAAGGAGACACCCTATAGTCACATAAAATGAGAAAGAATCTCTAAAAAAGGAGATTCTAGTGTACATGGGATGTTGCTCAAAGAACTATAAGGAAGGGATGCTTGCTAGATGTTGGCAACATAACTTTTCACCAAGGGACTTGTGTATCCTTATTATTCCTCGATGGTTGTTTTATATCTTTTGAAATAGGTTTGGGGAGTTGAATTTCATTGTGTACGGGAAAGGCTCATTGGGAAACAAGCCCAACCAAAAAACCCACCAAAAAACACGATATTATTTTATTTTTCACCAAAATTGAAGGCATCCATGGGTTGTAGCGAGGAAATTTATAGATGTTTGCATGTTTCACTAGAGAAACCTATGGATATGATCTTAGGGCATGTTCTTAAGCGATTTTTGAGAGGTATTTTGGGGGAAAATTCTAACAAAAATTGGGAAAGGTTTAGGCCATGGAAAAAATGCATAGGTGTGGAATTTTCTTCTATAACACATTCTCCCTAACATGTGAGGTCAGAAGGGAAAAATGATGGAAAAAATACATTATGAGCTTTGAGAGGTGAGGATGCACTGAAGTATCCATAGAGGTTCCTGAACAATTGATCCAAAAACAATAACCGTTAGTAAAGATCAAGCAAGAGTTTTGTTTTGGAAGTCCTGCATACCCATGCTCAGGAGTGATAAAGCATGGTCTCCAAAGAAAATATACTGTGGATCCATGGTACATATGAAAGTCTGAATAATTTCCATGGTCACAGACAATACACAGTGGATCCATGTGATAAATATGAAGTAGCAAGCATGGTCATGAAGAATACATAGTGGATCCATGTCAAAGTAGGAGATAACCACAAAGATATACACAATGGATCTATGTCTCAAGATCAAGAACAAAGGATATCAAGAACCAAGAGAATGAAAAAATTGATCCTCTTTAAGTACCATTTTCTGTGAGGTGGTACCATATGATTTGGGAAGTAGCACAAAAGAAGTGGTGCTTGTACTTCACCCGAAGTATTCAAAATGATCTATCATGGTACAAGTCTACACTATGTGAATAGATGAGTCAAAGTCGAACATAATGAGACGTTGCTTGATTATTGGTCATTGATGTATACCTAACAAATGTGAGAGAACCCATCGATAATGATAATGGGAGTCAAGGTACCATGGTACTATCTAAAAAGTGTGAATGAATGAGATGTTGTTGAAAACCTGGTAGAAACTATTGAGTAGTGTACATTGATGTATTCCCACTATCCATAGTGAGGAAACCTTCCAATAATGACTGCAAGCCCCGAGGTACCAGCCATAACTCTATATACCTCTCCCATAGAAATATGTGTCGAAGTCGATGGGAGGGAACTTGTTGGAAAGAAGGCATTAAGGAATCCTCCATCATCCAACACAAGGGGTGACAGAAGGAAAAATATTTGGAAGAGATCAGATGAAGATAATGATAATCACGATGATGAGACTGAATTGGGAATGTTGACTTGCAAGGTCAAAGGATAACTATAGAATGGTCGACATGGATTGAAACATTTCCCTTGAACATACGCAAGACACATTATGTGACTTGGGCAACATGACTATAAACTAGGATACATTTGTGACATATAAGGCATCAAAAAATTCTCCATATAGTTGGAAGAATAACCAACCGAGTGAGAAAAAATCATAAATGAGAAAAATTATCCTAAAGCCATACTAAACCCAAAACTATGATATAATGACTCAGTATTGTGCTTTGTTCAAGGGCGACAAGACTACTACCAATAAAAGAGATAGATGTTTTTCCATTATTTTTGTCTTTTTCATATTATAAAAGATTTAAAAATAACAAAATAATTATTATTGTACAATGGAGGAAACGAGTGTTGTGGGAAAGAAAACTAGTTCCATAGCACACTGAACATACCTATGCTCAATGCAAGGAAGCATGTGTAGGATAAGGACACTTGGGAGATGTTCCCTCCAGGGATAAGGTATCAAGTCACAAGGGAATAAATTTCAAGGTTGGGAACTTATAGGAATGCATAGGATATTGGTTCAACAACAACATGCTAAAGTCGAAATTAGGACTAAAAGAATGAGCAATCAATATGAAGATGCAAATATGAATCAACTTTGGGAATTAAACTTCCGATAATGGTATTTTTCAAAATTTTAGTCTATAGGGCCTGAAAAAGAATAAAATCATACCAAGGAGAACTCTTCTGGTCACATTGGAGCCAGAATATTCCTTGTTCGTACATAGTCCAATCGTTCCGGAAAAGGGTCAAACTTATACTGAAAGGATGTCTCTTCAAAAAAAATTAATGAGTGTGACAAAGACAAGATCACTCGGCTATCTTTTCATATTTAAGGATTTTGAAAAGAGCTTAACTATAGACTCCCTCATCCTTTTTCGTAAGTTTAGTCCCCTGAGCCCAAAAAAGGATAAAACTGTTAAGCCCTAACATTGGCTCATTACCCCTTATTTGGGGCATATTATATTAGTAATGTTATTTTATTTATGTCGGCCTTATGACATTAGTTGTAATTATACCTCCTAGTCTCGTATATATACCAAGGAGACATTTTCATTTTGGATCATCTTGTACTTGAACATTTAAGTGGGGTAAAATGAGGTTTCCCCCTCGAAGAGGCTTATTATCATAAATTATCTCTTTTTCAAGGCTTTGAGTACTTTTTCTGAGGTTTTTGTATGCTATATTGATATTTGGTTCCTAACATATGGTATCAGAGCTCAAGGTCTTGAGGTTTCGCTGCTACATCTGAGACACCTTGGTATTTTTTCTATAACTTTGTTTCTACAATGTTTCAAAAGGAACATCTTGGAGGTTATTTAGTATATGGATCAAGGTACGTTGGGATAACAATTCAGCTCCTGAGGCCTTATACTTTCGAAGATACAGTATGTACAAGATAGGGTTCTGGAATCATCCTGAATTGAGTCATTGCGGAATTTTCGCTATAAATTGTTTTTTGTAACGTTTCATACCCTAAAATCCAGAGGATATTTACAGAAATTAGAAAGGTATATGTGGTAAAAAGTTTAGCTTCTGGGTCATGGGCATAAAGCCAATAGGACGATACTTGTGATGCATGTTTCGAGACCAGACCCTTGGGATCGTTCTTATGAAAACATCCTGTCTGGAGCTAAAATTCCAATTGACTTAATCCCTCTTGCTTGGTATGTGCAGTGTATTTAACCTGGTAGAAGCCGATATGAAACCCATAGGGTATGAATGCCCACTTCTTATCTTTCACCAAAGTGGCGTTGTAGCCCTGCAAGATAGTTTGGTAACATATTTCCCCTAGTACCAATCGGTAGGGGACATATATAGGTATAAAATGTGGTTCTCCGGTGGCGACGAAAACCCTAATGTATGCTTCGCACTCATCCAGGTACCAGTGACCAACTTTTGATATAACCTTTTCGATCGCATCGAACAGCCTTGGGCACTCTTTCTTGAATAGTAAAAAATGAATAGGTGCGATAAATTGGTCGCAAATGAGAGAGTAGGATATTTTATACCTATTCTCCCACAATATGTTGAAGTAGACACAGACCGGGAGATCATAAGTGTGCCAGCTTAGATTCATCCCAACGAAGGCATTTCTTGCATAGACGACGTCCAATAGATAAGACACCATGTAGAAGGTAGGAGTTTCTCCTTCCTTCGGTTGTTGAGCCTGTAGAATGCAGGTGCTAAGTTGTTTGGAGATGATAGCACCCCAGTTGAAGTTTGTTCCGGAGATGGTGACTATATAAGACAATGGCATCCATGCCTCCGAAAACCTGGAAGAGTCTTTCTCTCCATGCAATCGACAAAGGAGATCCATTCGAGAGATATAAGGTTGTCTGAGGTTGGTTGTCGGGTACCAGTCGAAGTTTTGGTTGGTGAATTTTTTGTCTTCTCTCCACCAGGATGCCATGATTTTGCTAGTGTCATGCTTCTAATAAAAATTCACAACAAAATCCATGTTGAAACGTTCATATGTCTCCTTGATCTTGTAATAATTTTGGACTTCTAGTGGGAGGAAAAACCCGGTGATTTGACAATTTTCATCATTAATTACACACTTTTGTGCATCAGTGTGCTCAATGAACCATTTCAAAAGCTCAATGCAAGGGAATACTAGAGTAATGCTCGCCACCATGTGTAGGTAAGACTTGTGGATGTTGACTAAGACCTCATCGTCCATCTTTCTTGTGTTATGATCTCTATCCGAGGCATATTCGGGGAATTCTTTGTGCTTGATTTTCTTGAACAAGTCTTCCCATTGCAGGAATATTGTCTTGGTCCCAATGTTTGCCTCTGTGTCCCCAAAGGTTGGGGGTTGAGCGAAGGCTTCTTTGGTGTTCATCTTGATGATGGGCGTCGGCTTGGAAGTGAATTCCAATTTTCTTGCAACGACTGGGGAGGATCCCTCTCCTGCTGCTTTGGGACTCTAGGAGATTTCCTAGTGGTAGGTTTCTTCTGAGGCATCATTCCTGCAACTGAAGACGTTCAATTAAGGTTGACATATAGAGTAATATTAGATCCTAATTTACATGGGAGGTGGAAACAACAAAACCAAACTGGTACATACCCATATGCTTGCTAAACTTTGTTGCTTAATACTCACTATACCTTGGACGCATTCTCTGGGTCATTCGTCTTGCTCCTCTGGATGTTCCGGACTTTTTTTCACGTAGAATTCTCTAGCTTATAATAATTCAGGATAATATAATGAGAGATAACTTACCAATCGCATCAAACTGTTAATACAAGTAATGGGACAAAATTTAAAACTACTTATCGCCAACTCTCTGTAATCAATTTTACATAGGTTGATGAGGGAGGCAAGGAGGGAGATGCATTGTATCTACAGGCTAAAATGGTCATTTTTCTTTGTGCACAAAGTATAAACTAATGCGCGATATTGGAATTAATCAGTCGATTAAATTCATCGTATCTAGAGTATATTAGATCTAAAACATCCCATCCTATAATTTTCTGAATGGGGAAGTCAAGGATCGGGGCAGAGCTATGGGATTTTTTTGTTGATACCTTTTTTTTTTACAAAAAGAAAACCGTCGAAGCCGATTAATTTCATTAGATGGTTCTAACATGACACGTGGCATATAAAGACTGGCGAGTTGAATCATGAGCACCAATAGAGGTGGTAACCTTCTTTCAGTTACACGCTCCCTAACCAAGCCTAGGAATCGTCGATGTTGATTATATATCAGGGGTCAGTAACTAGGGATGAACTTATTGCATCCTTTTCCTTGGGCTAGCTTCTTGGAAATTCATCGATGACAAAATGTTCTGAGAGTTGGTGGCCTGGAAAACATTTTATGCTGCTTACGGGTTTAGCTACTCACAAGTCGTCAATGCCGGAATTATTTTACAGGATCAACCATTGGTGATTCCTTTCTTTCCCCGCAAACGGCTACTTCCTTTCACGTTTCGCTGATGACGAATGAAATCAATCATCGACAACTTTCTTCTGCATTGCTTATCATGAGAGAACAACTCCCCTTTTACCGACACCGACGAAAATCGACAATCAGTGTCCTTAGTTTTCTAGGATGATTTTCTTTCATATATGATTCTTCAGGGTGCTAAATTTTGGACTCGTCAGGTGAAACAATTTAGTGGTTGATTATTTAATCAAATGTTAATCCCTTTAAGTCATGATGGTTTTGACATGTTTGGGGAAACTTTTAAAGAATCAAGGAGAATTTGTAGAAAACAATGATAAGCGAAAACAACATTGTTTCGAATTAGACAATACCAAAAGATTAGGTGGTACCCAAAATGTAAAATTCGACAGAGACTTTTTAGGGTGTGTTGAGAGCTCAACAAATGGTGATTTACTAGGTGAAAGAATAATCTCCATTCTTACTTGATACGAAATCTGATACGAAAGCTGGTGAGGGACCCAACTAATGTTAAATCAGAGCTCCTTTTACCTTTGCATTTGAAATCCTGATTTACTAGGTGAAAGCAGAATCTCCATTCTTACTTGATACTCGGCTGATACGAAATCTGGTGAGGGACCCAACTAATGTTAAATCAGAGCTCCTTTTACCTTTGCATTTGAAATCCTCCAGCTAATGCTTCCAGGTCTGCCTGTGGGGTTTTTAACCTCAATTCCTCCTTCGTTTCTAGTAACCCTGACTCATGTCCTCCCCTTTTTTGTTTATATTTATTTATTTTTTATTATTATTATTATTATTATTATTATTATTATTATTATTATTATTATTATTATTATTATTATTTATTGGAAATATTGTTTTAGGGCTTGACCATTTACTAGGAGGGTGTCAGGTTCTCCCCTCAAATTCTGCAATCGATAAGTGTCTGCCCCTATCTTTTCAGTGACCTAGAAAGGTCCAAGGCACAGGTTCTGAAACCTAGAATGATTATGTTTTGGTTCATTCACCCTGTCCCATTTTATTACGAAGTCTCCTACCTCAAAACTCTTTTCTTTGGCCTTAGGCTTGTCAAACCATCGTTTCACTATATGTTGGTGAGATAGGAATTTTGACTTAGCCTTCTCTCTCTCTTCTTCCAGCATGAGTAGAGTATTGATTCTTTGTTGCATGGTCAATGAGGGTTCCTTGTTGGAATCTTGGGCCAATTGAAGAGATGGCAGATAGAGCCCATTTGGGAGGATGGATTATTGCCCGTAGACCAGAAATTACGGGGAGTTTTCTATGGCTTCTTTGGGTGCGACCCTATCGGCCCATAGGGCATTATGAAGTTGATTATGTCAATTTATTTGGTTATCTATAACTGTATTATTTAGTATCCTTACCATATTTTTTTTAGTCGACTCCGCCACACCGGTTCCCTGAGGGTAATAATTTGTAGAGAACTTGATTATGATTCCTTTGTCCAGAGAAAACTTTGTTAATAGCGTAGAGGAGAAGTAAGTTGCATTATCAGATACTAGAATAGAGGGGAGACCAAACCTTGTTATTAGCTATTGTTCTATAAATTGGATCACTACCTTCTCATTTACATGAGTTAGAGGGATGGCCTCTGCCCATTTTGTGAAATAGTTGGTGGCGGTAAGAATGTACTTGTGTAGTTTAGAAGAGCTAGGTGTAATTTATCCTATGATATCTAACCCCCATTGCTCAAAGGGCCTCGAAACAGTCACAGGATGAAGTGGGACTACTTCCCTTTTCTCCTTTCCAGCGCTTATTTGGCAAGTCTTACATTTTCTACCGTAAGTATGTGCTTCTTTGAATAAGGTAGGCAAGTAATAGCCAGCTCTCAGAATCTTATGAGCGGTGGTGTTTCCAGCAAAATGTCCTCCGACGAGGCCATCATGAAGTTAATTTAGCACCTGGTCGGCGTCTTCATGTTTGAGGCACCTCAACAATACCCCTTCATAGTTAATATGGAAAAGCACCGAATTTATAAGATGATATTGTGCATATTTTAATCTGAGGGCTCTTCTCTCTCTGGGGTTGAGGTTTTCGGGACAAGTACCATGATGTAGTAGGTAAGCCAAGTCCTTGTACCAGGAGTCACATCGTGGGGAGATGTATGCTACTTCTCCACACCATAGAGCTATTTCATTCTCCCACCCAGAGTCTTCATTTACTTGATCCTGGGTTTCGACTGCGAGCTTGCAAAAACCTTGTTCTTTTACTAGCTTGGAAGGTTTTATGTCTAGATCAAATTCTTGGACTACTGCCATCCAGTTCCCTCTTATTTCTCTCATTTATTGTTAGGTGAACAAAGATCGGACTGCAGGGTGTGGTACAATCACCTTAGAGTGATTCTTGAGGATGTAAGACCTAAAATGCTTTACTTCCTTATAGACCACATAGGCCTGCTTGTCTATGGAAGGATAGTTGAGATTAGATCCCGAATATTAGTGCTCATAAATGATACTTGGGATTCTTTGTTGTAATCATCCTTCTGAGTTAAAACCGCAGCTAGAGAATGGTCTGAAGTGAAAGTGTAAAGGGAAAAGTCCTTGTTGAAATCGGGACTTCGTAGCATTGGGGCTCGAGATATGATGGCTTTGATATTGTTGAAATCATCTTTTCCTTCATCATTCCACTTAAATTCAGCATCCTTGCGGATCATTTTCTATAAGGGTTTGATGATCTCGGTGAAATCGGGAGTGAATTTCCTTACAAAATTGATTTGCCTGAAAAAGGACTGCATAGCCTTCTTGTTATGGGGTAGCGGAAGTTGACCTATGGCCTTAATCATTTCAGGGTCTATGTGAATCCCGACTTGAGAGATGATGTGACCTAAAAACTTTCCTTCTTCGACACCAAAGATATTTTTCTTAGGGTTTAGGGATATACCGTATCTCTGACACCTTTCAAAAATCTAAGTTAAATGTTGGATGTGTTCTTCTTTATTCTTCGAATATACTGTTACGTCATATAAATATACTACCACACATTTATTGATAAGTCCATGAAAGGCCACATCGATGGCCCTTTGGAAGGTTTCCCCTGCATTGATTAACCCAAAAGGTATGCGTTTATAAGCGAAGGTTCCCCACTTGGTTCAGAAAGTGGTTTTCAAACGATCTTCCTTTGAAACCAAAACTTGGTTATAACCTGAGAAATCGTCTAGTAAGGAGAAAACCTCTGAGCCTGACACGGGTTGCAAGAGTTGTTCCATTGGCAGGACTGGATAATTTTCCTTTTCCGAAGCTCTGTTGAGGTTCCGAAAATATACGCATAGTCGGATTTCTCCCGATTTTTTCCTTACTGGAACAAGATTTGCCACCCAGGCAGAATGCCTAACCTGAAAAATTATCTCCTCATCTAGAAGCTTCCTTAATTCCTGATACATGAGAGGTTCTAGGGATGGGTGATACTTTCAGATCTTTTACTGAAAAGGTTTTACTTCGGGCTTCAATGGGATGGTGTGTTGAACAATGTGGGTATCATAGGTTTTCAAATCCTTATAGGAGCATGCAAAAACATCCTAGTATTGTCTAAACAATATGAGGTAGGTTTTCCTTTCCTCTTTAGATACAATTTTGATGAGATTTACAAGATTTGGGTTTTCTGGGTTTCCAAGATTTACAGTTTCATAGAGGGGGCAAGATCTATCGGTCTTTGCATTCTTAGGTCCTTTGAATCGTTCCTTTAGATCAAATAGGTTTTCTAAATTAGCTACCCCCTTCGGGATCATGTGAGCCTTTAATCCATCCACATGATGTTATGTTCGATTCTCATTTTCTGTCGATTTCTCTTGGAAATCTTTATCTTCAATAGCGATATTTTTGAAATTTTCTTGGTTGGTCAAGAAACTTACGATCTGTTCATCTCCCTCAAAGACTTTCCAATTAGAAAAGTTATTAGGTACTGATTTTTTGTAGAGCATATCTACAGTGAATCGGGAGGCTTCATAATCTTCTAAAGGTGACAACCTTGAAGCGGTTGTGGGTAAGGAATCAACAAGAACATTCTTTTCCTTGGGGACCGCAATGATATTGAAAGCCTCAAAGCGCTCTATTATCCTATGCACCTCCTGTTGGTAGTTCTTAATATGAGGTGAATTGCAATGTATAGTATTTATTACTTGTCTAATAACAATTTTGGAGTCTCCAAAAACTTTCAATTCCTTGACATTCAGATCTATGGCTTTCTTTAACCCCTCAACTAGATCTTCATACTCGGCAATGTTATTGGTACATTTGAATTTTATCCTACATGACAAGAAATGACGTTTACCCTTCTGATCGATGAGGATGTGCCCTGCTCCTCACCCTTCCTGTGATTTAGATCCATCAAAGTAGAGGGTTCTAATTTGTGGACAACAATCTCTCCTTTCTTTTCCATCACCAATGTTTTGTTCTCCAATTTCTTTTTCCACAAGTCCTAGCGCGGGGTTGTGACATAATAAAAGGTCTTTTGTCGATATCAGTGATTCCTCTTGAAAAATCACTTCGGATTTTTGGGTAAGAGGAACATTGGACAAGAGAGGAACATAGTTCCTGAAGTGGGAATCACAGGAATAGTTGCCCAATATGGGGAAATCGGTAAATGTTGGCTCGTCTGGGGTTTCTAGGTCAATGACTATGTGCTTTAGATATCTCTCCCTATCAATTCTGATCACGTTCTTGTATCCTTTTAGGGGTAGCCAAAGGTGTGCCCAGTCTATACTGAAATATCCATTTAGATTTTCAGATCAATCCCAGCTCAATAATAGCCCATATGCCTCAGGGATATCTACAACAATGATGTCAATCACCTGCACAAAATTAGGGTGTGTATCTATCCTGATCATCACATCCTTGAGTTCTCCCATGACCTTAACCTAGGTATGGTATAATTGTATTACATGCTTATCACTCTTGAGAGGGACAACACCTAATTTATTGCAAACGACCACGTGCATTACATTAGAAGATGCCCTAGAATACACCAAACAATTGTGAAGATTCCTATTGAATCCTTCAAATGTTAAAAGGAAAGGTGGGACAAAAGGTATTACCTTCCTATCGTCGGTGTAGGTATTTACGGTTGGCTTGCTAGCCGGATCTGTTTGGGATATGTTCTTCTTATGACCATTTCCGGTCATCAGGTCTACTACCGAGCTCAAAGCTTGCAACAAAAAGTCTTTCTACTAAGGAATCCTACACATGTCCATAGCCGATATATTAGCCTTTATCTTCTTTACATCTTCTACTATGTTGTACTACAGTTTAGGGGATTCCTGGGTATGAATACTTATAGGATTTTTACCGGGGGCGAGAGATGTTTTCGGGCGATCGGTAGTTAATTTAACTTGCGAGGCCCAGGTGATATCGATATCTCTCGAGCCAGGTTGACTTGTGCTACGTGCCTGCATTACTGAAACTTCCAAGGGTTGTTCTCGAGACTTGAAAAGATCGTCTGAAGGAAAGATTAAGTCGGGATCCCATATCAGCATGGTTGTGTCTAATGGTGGGTCAACTTCTTCCTAGTTGGAAATATCCATGGCCGAGCTACTCGACTATTCAGTCAAGGAGACTTCATCCAGAAAGTGATTGGCCATCAAATTCATGGCATGAACCCATTGGGGGAATTCCCTCTTAGAGTTATTTTCCTAGTGATAAGTACAGAAAGAATCAGATGCCACATTCCCTAGGTCAATGTTTAAGTTGGCTGGGGGAGGTTCAATTGATTTCAAAGGAAGGTTTCTCTTAAAGAAAGGTTTATAGGGATTTTGGCCTTGGCTTCCCTCTCTTGCACTTATTTTCATGTCTACGATAACATTTTATAACTTCTTAACCATGCGTTGTAGATCCTCTATATTTTCATCACCCTTTTCAGGAGTTTGTTCAGCCGGTTTCCCCGACGGCCTAGTCAGAAGGAGTCCTCTCCTGGGCGGGAGCTGACTTTATTTTTTTACTAAAGAGGCCTAGCTTTCCTTACATCCTTTCATCTAGAATTCTATCATCTTTGTCTCCTCAAAATTTTCCTCAAGGGTTCGCTTGGAAGCTCTTTTTACGAACATAGAAATAGAATCTGGAAGCGTGTTGAAATAAACCTCAATTTGCAACTCTTGAGTAGGCTTCATCGCGGGCTGGAATTTGTTTAAAATGGTCATGAATATTTGATTGAAATCTTTGACCCTCTCTTTTGGGGTCATGGTGGTTGTGAATAGCTCAGCCATCAGGGCTCCCATAGTAGTTTCTTCTGCAAATTTGTCTATAAAATCTTTTTGGAACTTAGTCCAACTGGTTATAGATCCTACTGGCAAATTAAAATACCACGTGCAGGCTGAATTTTCAAACGTGTAGGGAAAAAGTCTACACACTATGTCTTCATGTTGAACGTTCATAAGCCTTATCGCAAGTATGGAATTCTTTATATGATCCTCGGGTAAACCTGAGGCTTTGGGATTGTACTTGGGGAGCAACTTTTCTGGGTCCCGGGGAAGATTATGTATTCATCCGGGGATGACCATGACATCTCCGGCTAACTAAGGATGGTTGTTTTGAGGTGGAACTTCCCTTTCCTCCTCATGATCATTGTTACCTTCCATACTTCCAGATTTTGAATTAGACTCCTCTTCTTCCGAGTAATCGCCTTGTTCAGAGACGTCTCCTGCTGGGGTTTCAAGTATCAAATCAAGAGGATATTGAATTTCGATGATCACAAAGTCTATTGAGTCTTCTATCGAGTGAAAAAATACCTTATCAAGAGTGCTAACCAATGGTCTACTTTTTTTCTTTCTTCGAGGAAGTATCTAAGTTATGGGTAATGCATCGATCTGTCAGGCATATGCTCTAGTGATTTGTCTGAATTAGTTTACTTCCTCATGAGGAAGAGCGTAAGGTATTTCAGGATGAAATGGTTCTTCCTCGAGTTGGGGTGAGTTACTCATTTCTTGAGTACTCAACGTGTGTGGGTTGTCTTGGGTTGACTAGCCATGCATGTGGGTTGTTCGAAATACTGCATAAAATATATATTCAACCTTTCATTCTCAAGACCTCCTTCTAGCGCCAATTCTTTTGATGGGTCTTAAATCCCTTGACTCAAAAGTAGGAACCAAACCTTCCATAGAGGCCCAATTAGACTATGCAGTGTTTAAAATGGAATGGTTCTCCAGATCTTGTGATCCGACCAAGGTATCGATGGCCTTTGTGTTTTCTAGCGAAGGCTCTTCCTTTAGTTGGGACTATTTTCTTTTCTGTATTTTCTCTTGGGGTGGGGTTGATATGAGAAGTGCAAGCCAATATAAACCAACTTGAAAAATAACAAGATAAAGTTTCAACTACTGAGAAGAGGTCAAGCTAGGGATAACCTGCTGACAATTCTATACTACAGGTCTAGTAATAATACATTAACCATGCGAGCATGCAATCATTGCCTGAGATTACTAACTACCAGAAATTAAAAAAACATATGAAACAAGATAAACGGTAAGCAAAATAATTCATCTACCACTATCATTTGTCTCATAATTCGCACAACAATTCATCATCTTCATCTTTAAAGAAAATAGAAACAAAGCAACTGTACCAGTTAACTTGACAATATATTCGATATCTCTTACTTTTTACATCTTCTCATAAAACTGAATAGGAAATAATTCTTCTTCAAGCTAAATCACACATGCATTTGATAAAGATAAATTCGTCTTTGGTCTAGAAGGACTTCTAAATTCATAGCAGCTTCAAAATAATTCTTAACACCCAGAAAGAAAATAGTTCTTACAACAAACCATCAACCCTCAATTAATTGGTTGAGGCCTTTATTTATAATCTCAATCTTAACCGAAGTTTAACGACTAAGTATAGTTTAAACCAAACAAAATTTTCCACGTGGCATTATCTCATAACAGTTTCTTGATCAGTCCACCCATGATATTTCTTTGAAAGGATGACTCCTTTCGTATTCAAACCAATTGATGAACAATTCTTCACAAGTCTGGGTCCACAATAATCTGTGTTGTTCCATTGTGGCCGCATATATCCCTTTGATGTTGGCTGCATGTGCTCGGTACTTTACCAAGGTGGAATTCAGTTGTTGCAACATGGTTTTACCTCTAATCGAGTGTTTTGTGAATTGTTGCACCTATCTCAGCCTCACATTGGCTACCTTTGCGCACTCTTCGGTCCATAGGGAGTATTTTTCGACATACGTATTGAGCACATATCTTATGTCGATAAACTCACTGGGGGTGCTGAGCTCGGGGAGCTTGATATCTTTCATTACTTTATTAATTTTATCCCAGTGCTTCTGGCACTTGGCATATGTTTCTTGGATCTCTCGATGTGGGTACTGGGACATCTTAGTCCAGTATTCTGCGGATCTCTTTATGCGGTCGAGGATACTTTTTCCTAACATCTGAATGCCATGTTCTTCCTTTTCTCGACCTTGTTGGACTGCCTCAATGTATTCGAGTCTTTCCACCACTTACAATGCTCTTTCATGCCATCCTTCCATCTCCTTGCATGCTGTGAGGGCCATGAGAGTGTCCTCCTGGAATTCAATTATATTTTCAGTTAACAGGTTTCTTTCTTTCTTGTACTCATTGTAAACTCCTAAAAACTCGCTCTTCAAATATTTTGTAGTCTGTGTGGCACCTTTGTAATACTCAACAAGATGGCACAAGTGTTCCAGTTCCTTTAGAGTATCAACTAGTTATATTTCCTCCCTCCTACCCTATCATCAGCAGCATCAGAGAGGGCTCTTCCCATGCCTATCATTTCAGACGTGTGAGCATATGCTATGTTGATCAAGTTTTCCTATGTGGTAACCAAAATGGAATGATCCACAGTAAACTTTCTCTTCTTAGAAGTCCTTTGCACTATGGCCTTCCTCTTTTGATCATAGGAGATTTCATAGATGTCTGCTACCTCGTCTATCAACTCTGGTATCTATTGGTCACCCCATGTGAGTGTGTTTCCTAGGCTGTCGGTGGTATATATTTGTTCAATATTAGAATCTTGAACCTTCTTATTTTTATCTGAAGGCCCAACCTCTTCCCCCTTTTTATCGGGGACCTAAGTATCAAGTGGAATAGATGTGTTGGGAGGGAGCTCAATACTTGCTTGTATACTAGTCATGGCATGCTCGATGTCCTTCTGTAGGGATCTTTCTTTTGACTCATCCAATTCTGACTTGTCCTTGGGACTACCTGCTCGAGTCTCCGGTGCATCGGGAATTTTTGTGTCTAGGCCGCTTTCAGCTCCTTTTCCTTCTCATGTGTCCTCTTGAATATGAACATCGGGAACAAGAGGTGTTTTTTCCTTGGCTCTCTCTTCTTCTTCCACATGCACAGAGGTTTCCTGAGATGCCTCTGGGCTCTCATCATCACTGTATATATTTATGAACTCGGTTAGAGGGTTATGTGCACTTGTTTTGACCGACACCTAGCCCAACTCTAATTCAGTCATCATGTCTTCCAGTGAATCGGTTGGCAACAATGTGGATTCAGGGTCATCTGACCCTGTTGATGTTACCAGGGTCTGTGAGATCGGAGTCGCCTACCCCTGATGGGCTCTCTTCTGGGTTACTGGTTAGAACACTTGATAAGATGGCCAGATCAATCGACGCCATATCCATCATTTGTTGAGCATGTTGGATCAAGAGCGACCCTCTTTCCAGTTCTCCTGGAGTTTCAAGAAAATTCCAGTTCTGTACAGGGGCTTCCTGGGGAGCTTCCATCGTTTCAGTTGATTTGAATGTTACCCTTTCTTCCCTAGTCCTGAGAATTTCTTTCATTTCTTGCTCCAAGGACATCGTTTTCTCTTCCCAACTCATGGCCTTGAACTTCGTTACTCTAGGGTCAACCACTCTTGCCACCACCTCATCCCAGTCTTGAGCATTTTCAGTGAAAATTTCATCCTCAAACTGGTCATGGGCATAAGGCCAAGAAGATGATACTTATGATGCATGTTTCAAGACTAGACCCTTGGGATTGTGCTTGCGAAAATGACCCGTCTGGAACCAAAATTCCAATTGACTTCCTCCCTCTTTCTTGGCCTGCACAGTGTCTTTAACCTGGTAGAAGCCGATATGAAACCCATATGGTATGAATGTCTGCTTCTTATCCTTCACCAAAGTGGCATTGTAGCCCTGCAAGATAGTTTCGTAACATATTTCCCCTAGTACCAACCGGTCAGGGGAATATATAGGTAGAAAATGTGGTGCTCTGGTGGCACTAAAAACCCTAATGCATACTTCACGCTCATCCATGTATCAGTGACCAAATTTCAATATAACTTTTTTGGCCACATCAGACAACCTTGGGAACTCTTTCTTGAATAGAAAAAAATGAATAGGTGCGATAAATTGGTCACAAATGGGAGAGTAGGATCTGTTATACATGTTCTCCCACAATATGTCGAAGTAAACATGGAATGAGAGCTCGGAAGCGTGCCAACTCAGGCTCATCCCGACGAAGGAATTTCTTGCACAGACAACGTCCAATAGATAAGATGCCATGTAGAAGGCATGAGTTTCTCCTTCCTTCAGCTACTAAGCCTATAGAATGCAGGTGCTAAGCTGTTTGGAGATGATAGCACCCCAGTTGAAGCTTTTTCTAGAGATGGAAATGGTATAATCTAAACGAATCGATGCCTCCAAAAACTCGGAACAGTTTTTCTCTCCATGCAACTGGCATACGAGAGCCATTAGATACATATAAGGTTGTCTAAGGTTGCTTGTCGGGTACCAACCGAAGTTTTGGTTGGTGAATTTTTTGTCTTCTCTCCACCAAGACACCATGATTTTGCTGGTGTCGTGCGTCTGATAAAACTTCACAACAAAATCCATGTTAAAATGTTCATCTGGTTCCCTGACCTTGTAATAATTTTGGACTTCTATTGGGAGGAAAAACTCGGTGATTTGACCATTTTCATCATTAATTACACAATTTTGTGCATTAGTGTGATCAATGAGCCATTTCAAAATCTCAATGCAAGGGAATACCAGAGTCCTGCTCGCCACCATGTGTAGGTAAGCCTTGTGGATGTTGATGAAGACCTCATCACCCAGCTTCCTTGTGTTAGGATCGCTATGCGGGACATATTCGGGGAATTCTTCGTGCTTGATTTTATTGAACAGGTCTTCCCATCCCAAGAATATTGTCTTGGTCCCAATGTTCTCCTTTGTGTCCCAAAAGGCCACGGGCTGAGAGAAGGATTCTTTGTTGATCGTCTTGATGATGGGTGTCGACTTGGAAGTGAATTCCAATTTTCTTTCAATGGTTGGGGAGGATCCCTCTTCTGCTTTTGATTCTTGTAGCTTTGGGACTCTAGGAGATTTCATAGTGGTAGGTTTCTTTGGAGGCATCATTCCTGGAACCGAATACATTCAATTACGGCCACCATACAGAGTAATATTAGATCCTAATTTACATGGGAGGTGGAAACAACAAAACCAGACTGGTACATACCTGTATGCTTGATAAACTTTGTTGCTTAATACTCACTATACCTTGGATGCCTTCTATGGGTCGTTCATCTCTCTCCTCTGGATGTTACAGACTTCTTTGCACGTAGAATGCTCTGGCTTATAATAATTCATGATAATATAACGAGAGAGAACTTACCAATCGCATCAAACAGTTAATACAAGTAATGGGATGAAATTTAAAACTACTTATCACCAATTCTTTGTAATCAATTTTACATAGGTTGACGGTGGAGGCACGGAGGGAGATGCATTGTATCTACAGGCTAAAATGATCATTTTTCTTTACACATGAATTAGAAGCTAATGCGCGATCTTGGAATTAATCAGTCCATTAAATGCATCGTATCTAGTGTATATTATATCTAAAACGTCCCATCATGTCATTTTCTTAATAGGGATGTCGAGGATCGCCGCAGAGCTACGAGATTTTTCGTTGATACCCTTTTTTTTTTTACAAAATGAAAATTGCCGATGTCGATTACTTTCGTTGGATGGTTCTGATGTGACACATGGCAGATAAAGATTGGTGACTTGATTCACGAGCGCCAACATATGTGGTAACCTTCTTTTAGTTACGCACTCCCTAACCAAGCCTAGAAATTGTTGATGCTGATTAGATATCAGGGGTCAGTAACTGGGGATGAACTTATTGCATCCTTTTCCTTGGGCTAGATTCTTGGAAATTCGTCAATTCCGAAATGTTTCGATAGTTGGTGGCCTGGAATTTTTTTTATGCTCCTTACGGGTTTAGCTACTCACAAGTCGCCAATGCCAAAATGCTTTTACAGGATCGGTCATCGACAATTCCTTTCTTTCCCTGCAAACGACTACTTCCTTTCACATTTCTCTGATGCCGAATGAAATCGGCCATTGACAAATTTCTTATGCATTGCTTATCACGAGAGAACAACTCCCCTTTTACCGATGCCGACGAAAATCAGTGATCAACGTCCTTAGTTTTCTAGGATGATTTCCTTTCATCTATGATTCTTCTGAATGCCGAATTTTGGACACATTGGGTGAAACGATTTAGTGGTTGATTATTTAATCAAATGTTAATTCCTTTAAGTCATGATGATTTTGAAATGTCTAGGGAAACTTTTAAAGAATCAAGGAGAATTTGCAGAAAACAATGACAAGCGAAAACAACATCGTTCCAAATTAGACAATACCAAAGGATTAAGTGGTACGGAAAAAGTAAAATTAGGCAAAGACTTTTTAGGGTGTGTTGAGAGCTCAAAAGAAGGTATCCCACCCAAGAATATATGAATATCCACCTTCTCTTCCTTTATGAAGCCCACATAGCTCAAACGTTCCAATAACTTATTTTCATACTCCTCCATTTTCATGGTTCCTAATTTGAGTGCAAATAACTCTTGCATATTTTTGTCATAATAGTTCTCTAAAAAGTACTTCTATTGAAATTGATTCTTAAACTAATTCCATGAGATCCTATTTTCATAAATATCTTTAACCTACTTCAGTTGGCCCACCACATGGAAGCTTTACCTTGAAGATGATATATGGAAATCCTTTCCTTGAGATTTGATGAATAATTATGTAGATGGAAATAGTTCCTTATGCCTAAAAACTAGGCTTTGAAACCTTCTCATTTCCTATGTTCACCATCAAATGTGCGAGGCCTAATATTCCTAAGCTCTCCTTGTAGACTATTTAACTTGAACCTTCTTCGTTGATGTCTAAGAGGAGACATACTTGGGATACTCTTTGATTCTGAAAATATATGTTCTCTTCTAGTTGAATTCCCAAGTGAATGATGATGGCTACTAGAATTTATTGAGTGTTTAGATCCTCTATAATAATCCATCATAGCTTGAGATCTATATTGCATGTCTTGTACTAGAATCCTCATTGATTTTCCTATTCAAATTGTTCAAACTTTGTAGTATCTAAGTGTTAATTTGATTATTCTCTTCTGATTCTATTATCAAACTTTCCTTATCATCCCTATAGATTTTCACTTCTTTCTTAAAGATTCTCATGGTTTCTACCATCTATATGGTTTCTTGTTTGCCTCCTATGTGCCCATTGGATTCTATTTCTCCATTTCCCAGTGTGATTTTCATACCTTTGATTTTTTTTTCAGGGTTGTATAAACCTTGGGAATCCTCCATCGCCCCCCCCTGCAATTGTGTTGTTATTCAATTCCGATATATACTTATTATACCTATACCCCTAATTCTACAAAATGTTCATGCATAAATTACCATTAGTCAAAACTTCATCATCRAATTTATCATAACTCTGCAATTATGGAAAATTATGTAAAATTATACCCTTTAAGGCTCCAAGATTTTTTTATTTATTTTTTCTGAGAAATTCTATTGCTCAAATTTGAMCTTAAATCCCATAATATGATTCTTCTACTCAAGATATTTTCAATGAGTATACTCTTTCTCAATTCTAAGCTTGAATCAGGAAGTTATGGCATTTAGAAGGTTTTCATTTTCCCTTGCTTATTTTAGCATGTTGATATGGCACATGAGTTGATGTGGTGCCATTGATATGGAACCTTGTTCCACCTATCACCCTCAAAATATAGGTTTATTCCTCCATGTCATCCATCCATCCATGTCATTGGAACAATTTTGTCTAAATTTCCCAAAAGTTTCATAATTTTTAAAATTTAAAAAAATTCCCATTTGCATGAACCACCATGAAAACACCAAATTCGACCTCCCAAGACAAATATCACCATGTATTTGTCAAATTAATGCCATTATTAATCCCTTCAACAATTTTTGAGAATAAATTAAACCAAAATTTGCTCAGAAAGTTTTGGATTTTCCCAGATTCCCCAATTTCTTCCATGACTGACTCTACAACTCCTTAATTTGGTAAAAAATATGCATATGCATGCTCAGATTGAGTGGAATTTTGGGGATTTTTTGAAATATTGTAAATTTTAAGAATATTATAATTATAATTGAGTTATTATCTTATATATCAAATCCACTTTTCTGGATTGATCATGTCAGGTGTTGTATAAGACCAAATCCCCTTTTGTTGTTTGGTCAAACCATATTTATATGGTTGCATTTGTAAAGTCAGCCCCTATGGTTTATAAAGTGGTTTTAAACAATATTGGAAGAAGTTGTCCCTACTTAGTGAAGATACATAACCCAATAAGTATTTATAAGTGAGGATGGTAGTTCACTTGTTCACTCACTCACTCACTCATCCAGTGTGCATATCTTGAAGGAAGTTGCAGGAGGAATGAGAATATAGGCACATACTCAGTCTTGGTTTATCTTTGGTGTTTTGGTATTAAGTCTTGGCATTGTACTGGAAATTTATTATTGAGGATATTTTTGTTGGGTTTTCTCCCCCATGAGGGTTTCCCAGGACAAAATGTTGTGTACCTTGTGACTGTGTTTCTTTCAATGATCCTACTTATGTTGTTGTTTTGGAAATTCTTTGGTAAATTGAAAATAACCTAATAATGACATTAATCTTAAAATGGAATCAGAGCTTGACAAAATAGACCACCTATCAATGAGTATCTAAAAACGTCATTGTTGTCATACAAGGAAATTTGAGATTTTTACAGAAGGGGAATTTATGACCAAACCCTATCTATGGAAGTAAGCCCTACCCTAGCACATCTTTTGGCATCTTGAGTGCACCTTTTCAGTGGTTAGATTCTTCGAGAAGTCAAACCCTATTTTCGACTGGTACAAGAAAACTAAAAAACCAAGAAACCAGAACCAGTACCAGAAGTACCAGTCCAAAAGTGCGTAGGTCAAGTTTCAAGGGGTAAAAATTAAAATTTTATGAAATGGTCAACTCCATCCAACTCACCTAAGCCCAGCACATATACTGGTAAGTTCAGATTCATTTTTTTAGAACTTTCATTTTCTAGTCATTTTCCTAGCTCCAGGTCAATATGTATTCAATCACCAAGCTTGTTGACAAGTTAGAAGGTGTGGTAAATTTATGTTCCTTGAAGTACAAAATTGGACTCATTCTTGAAGAGAACGACCTTGCAAAATTCATAAAATAAAATGTGTCGGAACCCGAAGAAGAAGCAGCCAAAGAGAAGCACAAGGATATGATTATGGCCAAAAGGATAATTGCAGATTCCATTAAAGACCACTTGATCCCTCAAGTGTCTTATAATAATACTCAAAAAGATATGTTTGATGACCTAACCAAAATGTATCAAGGAAATAACATCAACCGGAAGATGAACTTGAGAACCCAATTCAAGAATATAAAGATGCAGAAAGGAGAAATAGTCCAAGACTATTTCTCTAGGGTTACTCAATTCAAGGAACAATTAGAAGCAATTGGAGAAAACTTGGATGAATATGAACTCATCATGACAACTCTTAATGGTCTCACAATACCTTGGGATTCCTTCATCCAAACTATCTGTGCAAAAAAAGAGAAACTCTAATTTGATAGTCTATGGGAAGAATGTGTTCAAGAAGAAGCAAGAGTGGCCAATCGAGAAGTTGTACTATTAATGGATAAAGATAAACCCATAGTTTCTCATGATAAAGGAGAAAATAAAAGGTCTCATTTCCAAATGGATACCAATTTTAATAAAGAATCTCACTCTCCAAAGAGATTCACCCATTTTCATAAAGAATATCACCCTCCAAAGAGATTCCAGAAATACCATAATGATCAAAGAAAGGGAAAAAACTTCTCTTCTTATCAATGTTATCATTGTGATATGATGGGACACATTGTTAAAAACTATCCTTCCAGAAAGGAAGAATTTAAGAAGAGAAATAACAAAAGACATCATTCCCATGAATCTTATGATGATGAGCCACCCAAGAAGTTGACCACAGAATAAATTGAATATTATGTTTTGTTTTCCACCCTCTCAGGATCTATGACACCTAGAGAGGATACTTGGCTCATAGATAGCGGTGCTTCTAAGCACATGACAGGTCAGAGAGACATTCTCTCTAGCCTTGCAGAAAATAAATTCCCCCATAAAGTTTCACTAGTGGTATCTCCACTAGAGTACCTATGCATGTATATGCCAAATGTGTTCAGTAGTGGTATCTCCATTAGGATTTTATATCCTAGGGAATATTATGATTCTTTGGCATATCCTGAAGGTCTAGTAAGGATGGTCTATCAGAGTACCACAAAATGTTTTTGTTTCACCTACCTCATTATGTTGCCATATGATGATTTTGTTGTCTAGGCCTTGTGCTGATGATGTTGTTGTTTCAGCCTCATGTTGTTGATGATGTTGTTGTATCAACTTCATGTTGTTGATGATGGTGTACCAACCTCGAGTTGTTGATACTGTTGTTTTATTGTTATGCTAATTGATGTTGATGTTTTAGCTTCATGTAGATGATGATAATGCTACTCTAGCTCCATGATGTGAATGATGATGAAAACTTATTGATGAGAAAAACTTTCGATGATTTGTAGATGTGTCGGTTAGTGTTCCATTTGTTGATGATGTTGTTTCCCTCTCTCTCTCTCCTGATGATGTTGTACTGGGTTATGTCAGTAGAATACCCTTCTCATTAATGGGGAGTGTTTAAATATTGTAACTTCGAAGAACATTCTAATTATAATTGAGTTATTATCTTATATATGAAATCCATTTTTGTGGATTGATCATATTTGGTCTTGTATAAGACCAAATCCCCTTTTGGGGATTGGTCAAAACATATTTATATGGTGGTATTTGTAAAGTCAGACCCTAGGGTTTATAGAGTGGTTTTAACTACTCTTGGAAGAAGTCGGCCCTACTTAGTGAACAGACATAACCCTAGCGCCTCCTCAAAAAGTATTTATAAGTGAGGATGGAACCTTACTTGTTCACTCACTCACTCACTCATCCAATGTGCATATCTTGAAGGAAGTTGCAGTTGTTGGAGGAAGGAGAAGAGAGGCACATACACAGTCTTGGTTTATCGTTGGTGTTTTGGTCTTAATTCTTGGCATTGTATTGACAATATATTATTCAGGAAGTTCTTTTTGTGTTTTCTGCCCCGTGAAGGTTTCCTGGGATAAAATGTTCTGTACCTTGTGATTTTGTTTCTTTCAGTGATCCTACTTATGTTTCTATTTTGGAAATTCTCTAGTAAACTGAAAATAACCTAATAAGAGAATTGATCTTAAAATATTTAAACTCCTAAGGCTCAATTTCCTCATGTCTCCAAGAATTTTCCCCAATTTCACATAGGGAATTTTGTCAAATAGTGTGAGAATATTCAAAAGAATTTTTTTGTAATTTATAGTCTTTGGCCCAATGTAGGTCTAGTTTTTTAACCAAAGCTATAATACAAAAATGTAGCAGACCTAGACCTCTATTCAGGCTCTATCCACACACACATTTTTGAAATCCACACTATAATTTTAATTTTTTTCCATAACCTCGGCTCATGAAAATATCTCTAATACCATATTTATCACAATTCATCCTTCCTCCGGGCTAATATAACCACATAATCTACTATGATACAATAATTATGCACATTGGTCACCCTACCAGGTATAATTCTCTAGTATTATAGATATGATACCCACATTTTAACCTGCCATGAATGCTTTAATGCAATATTCCATGTAATGCACTCATTACATACACATGAGCAACTGAATAAAATATGAATGCACATGCATGAACACATAAAAACATATTAACATATGTACACAAGGTAAACATTGTTATCTCCTCAAATAAATCAATTGAGATTTTTCATTTTAGGTGATAGGATGTCTTTTAAAAAGGTACTTTTTAAATTTTTTAAAGCTTGTTTCTCAAAGATTTACACATGTAATAAAGTTTAAATAAAAATTTGTTTAATTTTTATTTGATCTAATTCAAATCTTAGGTTTCAGTGGCTTAGGCGAACATTTTGATTGTTCATTAGTCACCGAAATCCTTAGCTTTTGGTAGCTTAAACAAAGGAATCCAAATCTATTATAACCACCAAAACCGCAGAAGCAGGGAAAGATTCAACACGTCCTATCACATGTTTCAACCGTCGGGTTCGATGTTTTATGATTCCAATAAGCTGCCAAAAAGACAGGAGAACAAACATTTCACGAGCGAATGCTTATCTCTATGTGATATAAGCGAATCTTTCCAGATCATTATATCATTAAGACATGTTCTTACGTACCCTCCATTATTACAGTTATTCACCATGATTGCTGCAAATCACCAACAGTTATGTCGCATCCGTTGTAATCAGTGCCACGTTCTAAAGCTCACCCCAGTTTTCTCATTTCTACCACATCCGATCCAACTTTTGCTAACTCTATGCCGTGTAACTATCCCCCGAAATCTCCTCCTTCAATCACAAGTGTGTAGAAACATTGTGGCAAATGAAGAAAGAAACGTCAACCCTAAGGAAAGAGCTCAACGACAATAGTTACCTGGAATCACACATGGAGGTATGTCAAATGTTCAGGGATGCGGGGTGTTATAATTTTTGCAAAAAATTACAGAGTTCTCATCAGTAGGTGGTGGAGGCCTTTGCCCTCAATTTTGATGGAAAGAAGGAAATCATAGGTTGGGATGAATTCGAGATAGATGAATCCCTCATAGCTGAAGTGACAGAGCTTCCCATGAGTGGAGAGAAATGGTTTAAAACTATTGTCACTAAGAATGTTGAATTCAGGACTTATTTGAAACTAGAACACAGGGGTTTGATATGGAAGAAAGACATTCCTGTGTCTTTCCTTGAAGAGAAATGGAAGCAGTTATTAAAATCCATAATTGTTTATGTAACTTGTGAAGGGTGATACAACAGGGTGATGATTTACCATTTTAAACTTATAAATCATTTGACTGGTAGAAACCCACTCAATCTACCCTATTTTCTCCACAGAATTTTATCCAAAATGGCTCATCAAGTCAAGGCCAAGCCTAATCATGTTGTAGGTAGATTATCCCACCATAGTCTGATCAAACTTTTGGTTTGTGAGTTGTTGCAAAGAAGAGGCAAAGAGTGGAATTACTTCTTGTTCTAGAATGATTTCCATACTAAGGTTTAGCCAGAGGGAAAAAAGAGTCCTCATTCCAAGAATTCTTCCAGTCCCAGAAGTGGAAAGAGGAGGAGGAGAGTTATCTCTCCATCCCCAGTCAATCAACCCTATCCTTACTCTAAGCTTGACAAAACTAAGAAGAAATTAAATTTCAACAGTGAAGAAGAAAAGGCCAAAGAATCCCTAGTGAACAAAGACATTCTTAATCTTCCTTACACAGACTCGGAGGATGAAGAGCACCAGATTGAAACAGGGCACGAGGATTTAGTTACCACAGGGCGTGAAAATTATGTTTTTTTGGATATATACACACCAAGTTATGAGAACCTTCCATCACCTACACCTCAATAAGAACAAGAAACACAAATTGCAGATGCCTCATCTAGAAAACCAGTGAAGAAGAGTAAATCAAAGGAAATCAAGAAGCTTAAGAAGAAGTTAGTCAAGCAAGAAGTGCTAGAAAGGGTAATAAAAACCAGGTATGAAACCTTGTCGAAGAACTTTGCAGAAAGCAACTCATCCTTGGAAAGATTATCCCATGAAATCATAAGGGAGAGGAAAAAGAAGGCCAAGATTGTAAAAGACTACAACAGCTTATGGAGAGTAGGTCAACTCTTAAAGAAAAAGGTCAGGGATTTGGGGAAAGAAGCTATGTCTTCAAAACACTAGGCTCAGACACATGCTTCTCTTGAGACCCTTGCAGAGGTGGTAGTTCAGTACAATGAGGCAGAGGTAGCCAGTAACCCTACAATTTTTGCGCAAGATGCAAAATCCTAAAAGATCTGTCCTAAGGCAGTTTTGAGCTAAGACAAGGGTATTTTTGAAATTTTGATAATCTCAGGTTTTGGTGGCTTAGGAGAACATATTGATTTTTCATTATCCACCGAAAGTAGAACTTTTGATAGCTAATTGGCCGAAATTCTACCTACTCTAACTATTAAAATCACTAATAAGGTAGAAAGTTAATGTTTTCGCATAGGTCCAAGTTTTCCTTGCTAAAAAGCCTCAGAAATGGTTCCAATCAATGGAAGATAATTAATGACATCCTTATCAAGAGCTTGTCCTAGTTTTGGAGGTGCTCTACAAGACAAAGAGGTAAAAAACAGTTAGCTATTTTCAAGGATATAAGATTGTTTGACTGTCAACAGGTGTCATGTTAGACTCCTCCCATATCACATGAGATCCAGTAGCCTCGGAAGGCTCACTACACCTGCCAAAGAATCTGAAATACATAAATATCATTCGAGAATTTGAATTGACCTAGGTTATAGGATCTTTATCTACTTTCTTGGGCCAGTTATTGATTTTATATTTTTGGCAAAATTTGATCCAGTAATCTAGGATCTTGGAACTGTTTGTAAAGGGCTATAGAGCCCAAAATATTTGATGAACAAAAAGTTCGATTTTGAGTTCTATAATCCAATGTTATTGTAAAGAGACACTTTCTTTAATATATTAATCCTGCAAGCTTCTTTCATTTGTTATTTTCAGACTCTCTTTCATCTTTGTCTATGCCTATGAGTTGAAATCATTCTTTTTTCTATGTTTAATGGTCCCATGGTAACTGCCATCTTACTTTTGACTGTTAAGAAAGAATCATAAGCATCCTTCACTAGTTTCTTGACCCATCATATATATTGCCTATGTATGTTTTGGTTAATTGATTGGTTTTATTATCCATTTGATTTACAAACCTATCTAATAATAGCTCTTGAAGGCCTTGTATTTCATGAATATAGATATACTATATTGAAGATACAATCCAATGATTTAAGATATTCATCTTGATCCAAACTCACACCCATTATTGAGAAAATAGTTACAAAAAGGTTAAGTTACCAGGCATGTATGTGATACAGCCTAGGAGAGTTTCCTGGAGTGATAACAAATTGGCGTCGCTGCTGGGGAGAGGATATTGAAGCTCAACTTCCTTGGGAGACAACAAGATCCAACTTTGATGATAGATAGAGTTTGGACACATTTTAGGTTGTAACCATCTATCTGGTGACTCCATTGGAATGAAGTGGCTCTGAGAAGGACTCATACCAGGGAAAACCAAGAAACACCACTAGAAACACCAGTTCTAGATCCTAACAAGATCATCAGGAGAGAAAATTGATCCAGCTCGGGTGGAAGCAATTCAGAGGTTGTCCATACCAAGGTCAAATAAGGATATCCAATCTCTACTCGGTAAGATAAATTTTGTCAGAAGATTTATTCCTAATTTCCATGAGTTAGTGAAACACATAACCTCTATGCTAAAAAAAGGATCTGAGATAAAATGGACAGATAATGCAAGAAGTTCATTTCAGGATATCAAACATGCTATCATGGAATCCCCCACTCTGATCAGTCTGGATTACACCAAGAACTTCTATATTTTCTCTTTTGCTTCCTATGACACAGTGGTAGTAGTCTTGTTACAAAAATATGATGAAATTCTTGATCACCCAGTGGCCCTTTTCAGCAAAGAACTCAGAGACGCTGAACTAATGTATGATCCTATAGAAAAAAAATCTTATTCTCTCATTAAGTCATTAAAATATTTCAGAATTTATATCCTCCATGCAAAGGTTGTTGCCTATGTTCCTTCAGCCTCTGTGAAGGATGTCGTGACTCAGCCTGATATTGATGGAAAGAGAGCTAAATGGATCACAAAGCTGATTGATTTTGGCATAGAAGTGAAGCCCACTAAGTTGGTAAAAGGAGAAGGCCTTGCCAAGCTTTTGACAGAAGAGAACTGTGATCTTTTGGACATAAATTTCATTGGGGAAAGTTCAACAAGTTTGTAGATAGGGGTAGCAGCAGAAGGACAACATGGAAGCCATCAAGTGGTCGAGCAGTTGTCTTTATGTGAGTGGTATTCATGTAATATTCATTTTTTGCAGAAGATGGAGGTTTCTCCTGAACTTAGCATGACTCAAGCTCGAGCCCTTAAGCTCAAAGCAATTAAATTTTGCATTAATAATAATCTTTTGTATTGGAAAGATGTTGTGGTGGGAAATCCCCCTACGGACTAGCATTTAGGGTTATATTATGCATGCAGATAAGACCGAAAGAATCCTACTTTCTATCATCGTCCCATACCTAATCCCCATTTCTTTTAAGAAAATACATGGTTAAACGAACATACCATGTTCCAGACGTTCGATGTCAATCCTTCTTCACGCTTGATCATTTGTTAGCAACTATCCTCCCAAGACTGACCCGCGTATGAAATAAGCAACAAACTCTACATCCATTTGTTCTATAGATTAATGGGTTAGAGATTCAAACATATATTCACCAAACTATGAATAACTCATATAGTGGGACGGGAAAAGCATTTCTTTATTATTAAATTTAATGAATCAACTTACAATGTCGAGAATGACCACCGCTCTACGAACCTGATCCTGGGCGCCTCTTCAAATGTCCTCCAACTTCTTTTCTTTGTATCTCTCTTTGCACAAGGATGGCTAAAGGGTTGGGACAATAGGAATGTGCAACTAGGTAGAGTTTCTTTACTATTATTCTCCTCCTCCAAATGGAACCCCTAACCCTTCTTTTATAAGCTAGAAGAAGCTAGGTATTTGGATGAACCCTCGGCCATGCATGGACAGGAGTTTCAGTTAACTCACCCAAAGTTGTGTGTTTCGTCGACAACTTTCCTTTTTTTGTGCTTTTGTAGGTACACGCGGGCTGTTTGAGGTCAACTAGCATGTACACGCATGCAGTAATGGAGTAGGGCATGTGGGCCCTTATAAAAGAGATTTTTTAAAGAGTTATTCAGTAGTTTTTTGGCAAAGAAGGAATCTGATATGGCCTGAGGTCGGGTAAGCATGTCTGGTGAAAATCAAAGTTATAACAGATGTCCCCTAATGTGTGAGGTCAGAAGAGAATCTGATGGTCAAAATACATTACCAATATTTACTGATGTGCCGAACAGGTGAGCCCAGGGACCAGGAACCGGGAGGCATTGTCTGCAAAATAAAAAATGTCTCACGGAGGCGGGTATACCCATGCTTGGGATAAAATAGAATCATGGCTACCAATCAAATACACTGTAAATCCATGTCATATAACTATATAAAGTGTAGCCGCGAACAATACACAGCGGAGCTACATCTCAAAATCAAAAAGATATACATATAGAGTACCCATCTTTTTAGAAATTGATAAGGCCTGATGGATGGAGATGAGGTCTTCAGAGCTTGAGAAACAACTTCAAAATCTTCAAAACTCGGGTAGGAGTGTAATATGAGTGTACGAATTCACTACCCAGAGGTCTTCGATAGCTCATCGGTCATGGACTAGATAATCTTGATGATCAGATTGAAGGCTTCATTTATTTCGAACAAGGACTTGATTGGACATTTAAGATGGCCGAGTATGAGGGCAAGAGAAAAACTGCAAAGGGGCCAACTCAGGCTTGGTGACAAACTTCCCTTGGACAACAACACGACAAATGATGAGACTCAGGCAGCATGGCATTGACATAAGTTTACGAGGCAGGAGGCAATGCAAAATCTCCATATGTTTGGAAGAATAACCAAACGGAGGAGGACACAGCTCTATGTAGCGAGAACAACTTCCTAAAGTTGTATTACATCCCAGTGTTTGATGAAGAAATGGACAGATGTGCTTTATCCAAGGAAAACTCATTATGCTGCCAATAAAGAAAATACTTTTCCCTTCCTCTTTTTGGGGTATATTTGATTTTTTTGTCTTTTTCAATGATTTTGGAAAAGAAAATAAAGGAATGTTACGTTACAATGGAGGAACGTGTGTTACAAACATACAAGTTCAAGGCGCAAGGACAAGACTGATGTTCAGAATAATGATACGAAAAAAGTCCTCTGGGGGCCAAGGGTGTTAAGATGCAGAAGAAAAGTGCTACAAGGATGGCGTATAAGGTATGAAAACATGATTAACAAAACACACAATGGTAACGTCCTTCGATGTGAGTTTAACGAGCCCAGAGAAGGTAAGCTTGGTGGTTTTTCATATTTAGAGAGTCTGAAAAAATGTAAAAGGAGACTCCATTGGAGTACCTTTTTCAAACATAGTCTAGTCGATTCAAAAAAGGGGTAAACTAGCACCGACAAGACATCTATTCAAAACCATTTTAACAAGTGTGAGAAAGACAACATCACTCGGCCATTTTTTCATTTTTAAGAAGTCTGAAAAAAGATTAACTATGGACTCTGTCAAGAAGGTTCTTATGGACTAGTTTAACGAGTGTGAGAGAATAAGGTCACTCGATGATCTTTTCAATTTTATGGAGTCTGAAAAGATCTTAACTATGGACTCTGTGGGGGTTCCTTTTTCGTAAATTTAGTCCCTCAGGCCCGAAAAAGGGTTAAAATGATACCTGAGAGTACTCTTCTAGAGAATTGAAGTTCCATAGAAGATACCTTTGTTCGTATAGTTGACCGTCCGGACCGAAAAAGGGGTAAACTACCATCAGACAGACATGACTTCAAATTTCAGTTTAACGAGCATGAAAGGCCACAAGATCGCTCAATAATCTTTTCATGTTTAGAGGGTCTGAAAAGGGCATAAAATAAGACCTGTTATATCTTGTGGGAGTCTCGAGGGTGAGGTCAAGAGTGAAAAGGAATCATGCATATGAGGCTCAAACTCATAATCAAGAAAAACAACAAGGAATCCTGAGCCTACAATGATTAGAGACAGCATGGATACCATAATGCAACCAGGATCTATCTAGGGCATCCATCTTCCGGTAAGCTCTACCACCAAGTCGTGACACTTCTAAAGTAGCTATGATGGTTCTGTGTCACAACCTGATGGGATTGATCCTATGGAAAAGGAAAAATACAATGAGATACAAAATTCAGGGTAGAAACCTAACCTACATGCTCAAGTTGATCCTCAGAATTTTTTTTTTTTTTTTTAGTCTTACGGACCATCGAAAATTACTCAAAACTCCAAAAATTGTCTCGATACCTGATCATATCTCTCCCATGCAACTCCTGAATCACTCTAAATGATTTTTGGTTTAAAGAAAATGATAAGGGAGGCCAAAAAAGTGACAAAAAGAGGCCAAAATGTATATAAATAGAAGTTGGTAGCTCATTATCACCATTGCTGATTTGGAAATTAAATCTAGAGCCAAAAAACCCCCTTTGTCAAAAGTCATGATTTTGGGAGCTATAGTGGATGAAACGAACTTCTTTCTGGACCAAGTAAGTACAAACTCTCTTATCTTACATTTTAAGTCTTTCTTTTTGCTTTAGGTTTCATTTTTTTTGGGGGGGGTGTCGACCTTTAAAAGGTCGTCCCTAGGTCCACGCGGGTTGTCTCGGGATAGGTTGTGTGTACATTCAAGCAGAGAAAACCCTGGACGCGTGTACATGCGACTGTCAGTATTACAGCCCGCGCGGACCCCCTTTTTGAATGAAAAAAGATTAAAAATCAAGGGTTAACCCTCCTGAACCTTGCTGTTGTGCATGATGTATGTCCACTGGAGAGAAAGAGAGCATGAAGAGGTTAGTGAGTTGGTCGGGGAAGACCCCAATGCTTTGGCTGCCTTGATGCAATGTGGGTTACTCAAGTTCTTCTTATGTCCTTTTATGCGGGCACAACCTAGGCTACTAAATGCCTTGGTTGACTACTAGCATCCGGATGCAGAGGCATTCATGTTAGAGGGGAAGTCACTAGTGCCCACGACCGAGGACATTTATTTTTTGACTGGCCTCTCCCAGAGATGGGGAATAAGTCAACTTCCAAACTTTTCCTTCGAGGCCACATAACATAGCGGAATTGATAGGTCTTTACTATGAGGCTGATACAGACCACTCGAGCTCACAGGTGCCCATAAGAAAGATTATTGACTTATCTCTACAGGCGATAGTGTTTCTTATTGGGCGAATCATTGGTTATGTGGCTCTACATCAGGCGTCCCATGCACAGATGAACTGTGAAGTCCAGTGCTTAAATGCACAAATATTTGATTGGAGTACCACATTGCTTGAGTGTATGAAGAGGTAGTTGAGAGATTATCGTTTGTGGACACAGAGGAACTTTGGGTTCGGGACCGTTCTGTGCTCATTTTTCTTTGAGAGAGTTCTGAAATTTAGTCCTCGAGTAGTGGTACGAGGACATCAGGCCTCTCTTCCTACTATGTGTAGATGGGCAGTATTACTTCCACGACAGGGTGGTGGAAGGACTAATGAGTCCTACGATGATGATTTCTTTGCCTGGTTATCGTAGAAGATCCCAGTTATCGAGGATTACCCTTATGCAAGGATTGATTTTTTGAGGGATCCTAAGATACCCGTATATCCTAGTGAGGAGTGAGGAGAGATGGGTAAGTCTCCATCAATGTTTTTTTTTGTTAAACATCTGTGATTTTTATGTTGTTTTTGTTATATATATCATTTTTTTTTATACCAAATTATTTGACGGATATGTGTTCATTGTGTGCAGATGTGGGACCAGTGCGACCGACTGACTATGCGAGGAACATGCATCGTCCTCGGCCAGGAGCCGCACCTACCACTGCAGGGGGATCAACAGTAGCAGGAGATCTTCCAACCAGGGAGGCTGAGAGGGTATTGAGATTAGTCAAGTGGAACTTTACTGTGCTCACTTGCATGGTCCCTATGGCAGAGATTGAGGACCTACCACCATCTATGCAGCCTCATGTAGTGGGGGCACCACGGACGTGGGTCCGGTTGTTTTGGCGTTTAGCCAACGTTGTGGATCAGTATAACAAGGCCCACAGGCCCTGACCTTAGTTATACATTTCACATGCCATGAGCACTACTTGTATATATGTTTTGAGGGAATAAGCCCCATGACTCATCATTGGTCATATTTTTGAGGTGCTTGTGTCCATCTGTATACTCTAGTTACTTTATGATATTATATATGGATTTTTATGTCTTTTTTGTCGTATCGATCATGTGTGCAAAAAATGTATTTACATGTTTATGTGAATGTTCTTTCATATTTGTGCAACATGTCAATTTAAAATTTGATTAGCTAGAGTATCTGTAACTTGGTTTAATCTCCTAGGAACATGAAAATATGTAATATAATCAAAGTTTCGTTCTAAGAGACATACCCTAAGGAATCGTCAGTGTAAAGTCAGATCATGAACCCAGTATACTCTTTTTAACTGAGACATGACTAGCTAAGCATCGAGATATACCCAGATACGAGAGATATCAAATGACAAAGCATCATGAAGAAACTCAATAACTGCACTATACTCAACGACATTGTTTGTGGTGTCACCTAAGCATATACCTCCGGAAGATAATAACTGCCCTTGAGGTGTAAATATTACCCAAGCTGTGGAGGCAAGCCTCCGAGTGTGTTGGCTAGCACCATCTACATACCCAATGAACACCTCAGAATCACTTGACATCTACCGCAGTGATGAAATATAACATCAACGACACATCCATAACACTAAAAGAAACTAGAAAGTAATAGTACAAAGACTATACATATGTTACAAAAAGTTACCCATGGTGACCTGCCTATGAGTAATACTTCTTGAGGTAGAGCCCATTTCTAGGCTCCGCCAAAGAATTCCCTTCAAAGTCAACCAGACGATAAGCACCCTTTTTTAAAACCTCTTTTATGATGAAAGGTCCGAACCACATGGGATTGAATTTTCCTTCCCCCAGGGGGTCCTTATCTTGGTCATAGACCAGGACAAGGTCACCTTCAGAAAAAATTTGAGGATGAACAGACCTATCATACTAACACTTGAATTTATGTTTTTGAGCCTCATTGGCCAAGGCTGCATCACGACGCTGCTCATTGAATTGCTCAAGGAATACTAACTATTCTTCAAGTGGAGAAGTGTCTGGAAATAATTGTACTGCCAACTTTAGGGACGGGATCTAACATTCGATAGGCAAGACTACTTCCATCCCATATATGAGTTGAAAAGGTGAGAAACGAGTTGTAGTCTTAACCGATGTTCGGTAGGCCCATAATGCCAAGTGTAACATCAAATGCCAATTTGACTTGGCTGAGTTGATTGTTCACTGTAGGATGGTATTAAGAGATTTTTTTACAGCTTCCACCTAACCATTTGCTTGGGGGTAGTAGGTTGATGAATGTTCTTTCTGTAACCCAAGATTTGATGTTAACTCGGCCATCATCCAGTTCTGAAAGTGACTGCCATGGTCAGTGACAATATCCCTCGGGACATCGAACCTTTCTATTATCTGATTGAATAAAAAGAGAGTTGCAGTCTCTCCATCATCTTTAAACATTGGCATATCTTCAACCCACTTTGTGAAGTATTCTACAGCTACGTTGATATAGTCATGCCCCCTTGCTGAAGGAGCATTGCATGTAGTGTAATAAATCCCCCACTTGGTGAAGGGACCAATTGTGATGACAGGAAACATGGGAGCAGGATGTGCCCTCATCTTCCGAGAGAAGATTTGGCACGGGTGGCACTTCTTGACCGATTCAATACAATTTTTGATAAGTGTCGGCCAGAAGTAACCTACTCGTAGAATCTTTTGGGTTGTTTCCAACCTAGACAAATGACCGCCACAGGCTTCGGTATGGAAATCGTTAAGAACAATAACTGCTTCTTCGTGAGTGAGAAATCAGCCTAGTATGCAATCTACACCTCTCCGATACAATGTATCATCGAGTATGAGATAATTCTTAGCCTGATGGCGTATGCGTCGACGCTCATCACGAGAAGAAGAGGTGGGGCACTTCAAAGTCTAGAGATAGATAAGTATATCTCCATACCAGGGATCTAAAGAGGTGATCAAAAACATATCTCCTCTGATAGGCGATTCTTCTGGCACAAGATCACCTGACTCAACCAGAAGTTCTGAAATAAGTTCTGCGAAGACCAGTGACTTTTTGGATTTCATTGAAACGAAATCTAAGTCAAACTCCTGGAGGATGACTATTTATCTACTGATATTTCCACCTATTACTTATCGTGTCAACATGTACTGAAATGGATTCACGATAGAAATGACAGTGGTCTTGCGAAACAGAACATAATGATGGAACCGTTGAATAGCATGGACTGTTGCCAATGCAAGTTTTTCGGTATGAGAATAATTGAGTTCCGGTACTATGAGGCCTCGGCTCAAGTAATAGATGACATATTCTGAAAACAAGTCATCTTCCTGAACTAAGACCATGCCAATGGTTGACTCTGCTACAGCCAGATATAATAATAAATCCTTGTTATAGTTAGGTGGCCGGAGTAGAGGGGCAATTGTGAGTGCATGTTTCAATGCGGCGAAAGAGCATTGAGCAACATCGTCCCAATAAAAAGGAACATCTTTCTTAAGTAAGCACATAAATCTATTGGTGATCTCGACATAGTTAGCGATGAAGCATCTTAAAAAATTCACCTTGCCCTATAGACTCTGAAGTTGAAGGATTGTGCATGGGGGGGGGGAACTGAATTATTGCCTCAACCTTGAGAGGATCGACCATGATCCATGTTGTTGACACTATGAAACCTAACAAACATTCTGATTTTACGCAAAAGATGCACTTGTTTGGATTCAAGCAAATCTGAAGTAGCGACAATGCTCAAAGATAAGTCGGAGGTATGTGGGATGATCTGTTCACTTGCGAGATCGAGATGCTAAATCATCTAAATAGGCCTCGACTATATGATTGAGGTCATGGAAAGCAAAAGACATGGCCCACTAAAAGGTTGCTCCAACAGTTTTGAGACCAAAAGGTATCTTACGATACGTGAATGTACCCCAAAGACAAATAAATTTCGTTTTGTGCTGGTCTTCGAGTTTGATTTGTATTTGATTATATCCCAAAAAAACGTCCATGAAAGAGAAGGCCTCACAACCAGCACATTCATCAATGATCTGGTCGATGAATGGTGTGGGAAAATTATCTTTTAGACAGGCCTTGTTCAAATCATGGAAGTGTGTACATACACGAATTGTGCCTTGCTTTTTATTGACCGGCACGAGGTTTGACACCCATTGGGTTAAATGGATAGGATAGATAAAACTAGCTTTTACTAGTTTCTCAACCTCAACATTAATGGTTGTTTCTTTCTTGGGGTTAACTAGACGAAGCTTCCATCGGACAGGCTTGGCATCTGGATATTTTGTGATTTCATGTTCAACTATTTTTGGATCAATGCCTGGCATTTCCTCGTAAGACCAGGCAAAAACTTCACGAAATTCTTTAAACAGATTTTTGTAGATTTGAATCTCTCAGGGGGAGCATTCAGCTCCGAAGAAAACATTGTCCATGATGCTAGGGTTTCAGGAGATATTGATCGGTAAGGTTTCAGCAATAGTTTCCATATTACCCTCAGCATAAACCTCTTGTGTAGCTAATGGATTAATAGGACAAGACCTATCTCCCGTCATAGTCAAGGTGAATTCTCCAGCTTCGATTCTGCTTAACTCTGGGAGGAAGTATGATCTGTGATGAAGATATTCCCAGGGTTTGTTTGGACTATTCATTTCTTCAATTATATATTCATCAAATGGAAAGACTAAGTCTAATGAATCGGTGTTAGTGAGAGAACCCTGAGCCCAAATAGGCTCTAGAAGTGGATCGAACTCTTGTGCAGGAGTTGGATCAGTGTTGGCTGAAGCTTGCTGGACTAAAGAGTATGCTACTTTAGTTGTGGACAAGGGCATGGACATGCCCGAGTTCACTATCCCATCCATTATGGCCGATGGGGAAGGAAGTATCCATAGATCATTGAAGTAATTTGTGTAGAATGACAAAACTTGAAAAATCTCAACCCTATGGGGACTGGATATAAACTTGATATCACCTTGAGGGGGAAGGTAATTAAAGGTACCCATCAAAGATGGGCACAAACCAACCCCTACGTTGACCATGCCTAGTTGATGATTATCAATCATCGAGACCATGGATGCCCCCAATGAAGGGTCAGGTCTGGAGAAAGACAATTGATCGATGGCCACAATCTGGCCCTCGCGTGGAAACAACAAGACCCAGAAAAATGTAGCAACCAAAACTTGCATGGAATAAGTCCAACTCCTCCCTAACAAGAGGTTATAGTCGAGGGGTGCATCGACTACCTCTACCTCAACACACACGGTCTTCCCTCCTAACTGCACGAGGAAATAGGGAATGATACCATGTGGTCAGAATGAATGACTGTTGAAAGAAGTAAGAAGAGTAGGTGATGGAGAAAAAACGGGCTGGCCAACCACCTTCCAACATGCCAACAAAATAATGCATGTCGAGGCGGCCTCATCAGCCACCATGCAGACGATATTCTGAGTAAAAGTTTTCATGGTATAAGCCACTACTATCTGAAACGGTACATGGTAAGGCAGACAAGGTTTTAGGTCGATTTTATCTAGCATGATTGTACCCAGACTACAAGTCTCGGTAGATCCTAAAGCAGTTAACAAGGCTTTCCTCTGGGAAGGGAAGCTTTGGAGTACCTCCAAAGAGAACATCGCACAAGGGGTTTGTGATAAATCTTCCACCACAGAATAGTTCTGAGCGGCCCTTATGTTTGGGTTGTGAGAAGGTTTTTTGAACATGCCTTTTGGGATGCATGTCATTGTTTCGCCCAACGTCTTCTCAATTTGTAGAGGAATAAATGGGAGTTTAGTTTCTTTTCCCTTATGAGAAGTGCTTGGTTTACTATAGTCATGTGCTCTAGTCGATATAAAATCATCACCCTTCACCATATATACATTCGTAGATGCGGGGTTGTTCGAAGACAGAGAGGGTCCTTGGCTGTCCCCTTCCGTGCTTGTAGAGGCTTGGGTTAGATTTATTCCATGTTGAAATGGATTGGTTAACACAGAAGGTTGTTGCTGCATCACAAACTTTTGGGCTTCTGCAAGCCAAGGACATAGATGGGTCGGGTGGTCTTCTTCGCACAAGTTGCATGGATACCTCACCTTCTGTTTCTCAGTGTTGTCCCCGCCAACATTATTGGTAGGTTTTTTATCCCCCTTACCCTTCTTTCGTTGTTTTTTCTTTCCTTTAGGCTGTTGTGTGGCCTTTGTATTAGTCAACTGCACTGTGTGTACATCCAACATTTTGGTAGGGGGAGCAACGAAAGCAGTAGTTTGGCTGGCCGTTGTGTGTTGTATAGACAACTGTTGCAACTGCTTCATCAATTTCTCAGCGGGCTTTGTTTGTGTTGAACCAACAATACCATCGACATGTGGTCTAGATCTCTATCTAGTTTTATCAAGTATTGAGTGTGGCGCATCTAGCAAGATCTCGTATAATAAACTAGACTGAGAATATATTAGCTCAAGTTGTTGAGCTCTCATGATGGCGTCTTCTTCAGAAAATACTCTCGACGTCGCGACGTCTTTGGATACATGTGGGACCAAAGACTTAAGGAACCACTCGAGATGGAATGCTGGTGGGACTGGTACCTTAATTAAACTCTTTTGGCGTCTCCATTCTCGGATGTGATCAGAGATATGGTTCGCTTTTGTTTGTGAGAAATTGGCCAACAATTCGGTGCCAGCATCATATCTCATAGGTAACTGAAAATGGTTTAGGAAAGCCATCGCCAGTTCACCGAAGGAAGAGTATCTTGAGTGATCGAGCTAAATGTACCATTTTGCTGCACTCCCTATGAGATTACGTTGAAATAATCGCAACTGTACGGAGTCCTCTTTCAACGAGTTAGATGAGCACCAAAGATGGAAGGTAGTCACATGATCTCCTGGATCTTCATTAGTCTTGGCTTAAAACTTTGGGATGTCTGAAGGAAACTTCGTTGGCATAGGAGACCAACGTGGATCGTGACAGATAGGGTCATTCAACAACCTTGTCAAGTCTAGCAAATGCAAAGTTTTCAAGAAGGGTAGTTTGAGTTGTTGGTGATAACCTGGGAAAAA
This sequence comes from Picea engelmannii, assembly GCA_009831015.1. NCBI lineage: Eukaryota > Viridiplantae > Streptophyta > Pinopsida > Pinales > Pinaceae > Picea > Picea engelmannii. The sequence continues at coordinate 113,357 of ML781302.1, forward strand.
GAGCCCTGGAGTTTGACTGGCACCAGGTTGCCAGGAAAAGTTTGGTTGTTGGCCCAGATTCTGGTAAAAACCATGGCCATGGATAGCATATGTATTTTTCATGTGAGGAGACATCATTGGCTGATTCCCAAAATAGGACACAGATGGTTGGGCATGCATTACATTCGAAGGACTTTGGGAAGGGTTTCCCCATGTCGGTCCCATGGGGATAGGCATAGCACTTTGTCCGGGGTTCCATTGATTGTGAAAAGAATTACCCCAAATCGACATTCCTGATGAGGGAACAGATCCCTGCCAAGAATTCCAAGGCCTTGATCCGAAATAAGTTCCTGGGTGTTCCCCCTGTGCAGGAATAGTACCCTACATAGGAATAGATTGTCCGAGATCGGGATTTTCCCGAGTTGGAAAAGCAACTGACGAGAAGGCGTCATTACCAAATGCACCAAACAAAGAAAATGGTGTCAATCCTACCAGCATATTATGCGAAGGTGTTCTTTGACTCCCTACTCCACATAAACTATGGTGTGTCGGCGGCCCGACGGATGGATGGTGTGTGCCACCGAGTGAAGGGGATGAAGGAGGTATATGACCTCCTCCGTAAGGGAAAGATTTAAAGGGAGCAGAAGTGCCCCCCATATGGCCTTGTAGAGGAGCATTAGAGCTCCCTACCCCTATACCTAAAGTCTGTGAAGTGGAGTAGGAAATTACAGGACTTGTACCTGAACTAGGCATCCCGTATGAGAATGGAGGGCCTGTCGCACTTCGTGTGAAAGAGGTTGTGGCTTCCACTAGAGACAGGATCAGACCACTAGGCGATGTAGAGGAGGTCAAGACCATGGTGGCTCAGACTGATGATGGTGGGTTAGGAGGTGGAAACTCTCCTGTGGTGACAACCGCAGTGGGAATTGAAGAATTCCTAGAAGGAGTAACAACATTTGTTTCCATTGCTGCATGCGACATTGTCTGGCACTCGTAAGGATGAACTGGTACGATGGTGGGTGCTGAAATATCAATGGTGGAGGTTTCAACTAGACCAAAAGCTTTTGCTCCAAGGTCTAAAACGGTCGATTCCTCTGGACATTGGTCGGGTACAATTTCTTGTGACCCGGTCACTTCAAAAGACCCTTGTTGGTCGAGCTTTCGCCTTAGTGGTGGCAGGGGTGGCTCCAGTGTAACCGGTGGTATGCCAAGAGACCTTCATGATCGACGGAGCTCGTGATCCTCCATTGTGTGAGAATATCAAATACACTCTAGGGAATTCTATTCGTTCAAAAACAACACACACTAAAAAAGTCCCTATAAGATAAGACAGGCAAACACTAAATTAATTGGAAGAACAGTTACAACAACGAACACTATAGAAACTTACCGGTGCAAGTGCAACTCGAACACAGAATCACCCTCTAGGTATACTCTACAAAGCGTGTCCTGATGTCTATCCTAGGTACCACAGTATACCCCCGCAGTCACCTGTGTATGTCCCTAAAAAAGATAGGCAACTAGGTTTCCAATGCGCGAACAGTCATTAGACGGGTACATTCGAATGTTGGATAGACCACAATAAGCAGGATATATAGCCTAAAACCTGTCAAGGGTATTGAGAGCAAGTGGTCCAGAAGACAATTGAGGACCTCGAATGGATTCAAGACCCACGAAGCTCCATGGAAAATGCAATCGACGGAATCCCAAGACATGCCCTCTATATGTGTTCTCCACTACGATTGGTCCAACTTTGGAGGGGTTATCTCCGCTACCTTTACGCACGCGACCTCGTGTTTATCCCTTGTGTTAGAGGGGGGTCTAGGATAACTTTCACGATACTGGACTTGGACATTCCCTAACTCAGACTCCAATGTTTGATTTTAATGGCCTTGACGAGTTTCCTCTCCAACCTAATCCAAGGCCCTAATCCTGAACTAGTTGGTTAACCCTACAAACATAAAATTCTAATGAATTTTAGATTTAGTGTTAATTTTATGACTTGTCTTATGTCAAAGGGTATAAAAGTAAAACTAGTGATGTTTGAAAGACAAAAGTAAAAATGAATAGAAAGATGGAAACAAAAACCTTCACTTAACGCAAATTTTCAACAACTTTTCAAATTTAAAAATAATAATAATAAATAAATTTCTAAAATCTTTTGAACAACAAACTCAAAGAAGGATTTCACTCGACTACGAGCTACTTATGATCTAAGAAAACTGTCAAGAACTTATGAAAGAAAAGACTTTTTCCTGGTTACTAATGCAAATCAACACTTTTTAACCAAACAAAGAAATGAAATATTTTTTTTTATTTGAATGCTCACAAAGAAAAAAGGAAAAATATCAACAAGTCAAAAACCAAGAAAAACTTCTGGCCTAATCCCAGATCGCAAAGAATCACTTCAAGAAATCACACACTAGCAACTTAAAAAATGACTCTCACACTTGTCTAAAAACCCTAAAAAAAAATTTGATGAGAACTTTTAAATGAAAAAAGAAAGCTATGGTTGAGATCAAAGCTAAGCTACTGACTGCTAGGACAGAGATTCAAAAACATGAGAGGTATAACTCTTTCCAAGGGAAAAGATGACTTCCTCACCCTCAACAAAAACTATCCTTCACAAGAACACTACTAAAAATTCAACAACAAGCGTGTGCACGCGACCTGTGTAGAGCCAGAGGGCGTGAACACGCATGCTGCCCTTATACAAGCTACATGTATATCTAAAAATCTGAAACAAATAAAAACAGACAATCCAAACCAGGAAGAGACCACTGATACTGAGAACCAGGATCTCTTGAAGGCTTAGACACTTTCTTTAACTGGAAAAACGAAAACAATGTAAGGAAAAAATTTGTAGAACAAACCAATCTGAGGTGAACCCTAAGTTATAGACTACAAACAATAAAGACTAGAAAGAGTTCTAGAAAACCCCTGAGAATGACCAATTCTGACAGGGAAGAGGATGACTGCCTCAAAAATTTCCTGGAATCATACACGTTACTGTTATTTCTTCAGCTAGCATTTACACGCGGGCTCTAAGAAAGTAGGGCATGGGTACATGCATGTAGACCATATGCAGGCTGCGTGTACCTCTGTGGGTCTCGAAAAAAAAACAGTCAAGCAAAGAAACAAAGATACCTGGTATGGAAGACCAGAATCTTTGTTAGCTCAAACTTTGCAGAAACTTCAAAAAACAGGAAAGAAAACCAGTCTTTTAAAAATACCCAAAAATATTCCCAGGAACCTTAGAGACTTCCCTAGTATGGTCGCCAATTCTGTTGTGGTGGGAAATCCCCCTATGGACTAGAATTTAGGGTTATATTATGCATGCATATAAGACCGAAAGAATCCTACTTTCTACTGTTGTCCCAGACCTAATCCCCATTTATTTTAAGCAAATACATGGTTAAATGAACATACCATGTTCCACATGTTCGACGTCAATCATTCTTCACGCTTGATCACTTGTTAGCAGCTATCCTCCCAAGACTGACCTGCGTACAAAACAAGCAACAAACTCTACATGCATTTGTTCTATAGATTAACGGGTTAGAGATTCAAACATATATTCACCAAACTATGAAGAACTCATATCGTGGGACAGGAAAAGCATTTCTTTATTATTAACTTTAATGAATCAACTTACAATGTCGAGACCGGCCACCGTTCTGCGAACCTGATTCTGGGCTCCTCTTCAAATGTCCTCCAACTTCTTTGCTCTATATCTCTCTTTGCACAAGGATGGCTAAAGGGTTGGGACAATAGGAATGTGCAATTAGGTAGAGTTTCTTTACTATTATTCTCCTCCTCCAAATGAGACCTCTAACCCTTCTTTTATAAGCTAGAAGAAGCTAGGTATTTGGACGAACCCTCGGCCATGCATGGCCGGGAGTTTCAGTTAACTCACCCAAAGTTGTGTGTTCCATCGGCAACTTTCCTTTTTTTGTGCTTTTGTAGGTACACGCGGGTTGTTTGAGGTCAACTAGCGTGTACATGCGTGCATTAATGGAGTGGGGTGCGTGGGCCCTTATAAAAGAGGTTTTTTAAAGAGTTATTCAGTAGTGTTTTCACAAAGAAGGAACTTGAGATGGCCTGATATCAGGTAAGCATGTATGGTGCAAATTAGGGTTATAACAAAAGATCCTACTAGTTTACTACTAAGATTTTTAGAAAAAGAAGAGTCAACTGAAGTCATGCATCTATTTTATTCAATTATTTGTGGAGGCCGTCATTACTGGAAGAACACAACTGATAAGATTTTAAGGGTTGGGTATTATTGGCCTTTTGTTTTTTCATATGTGTGCGCCTTTGTGAAATCTTGTGATAAGTGTCAAAGATTCACAGGAAAACAACAACTAAAATCTCTGGCCCTGAGACCTATTGTAGTGAATGGTCCTTTTCAACAACAGGGTTTAGATTTCATAGGCGAGATTAATTCTTCATCTAGTGGTCAACATAAATGGATTTTGGTAGCCACTGACTATTTTACGAAGTGGATAGAGGCAATCCCCACTAGAAATGCCACTCATCAGGTCGTCATGAAGTTTCTCTATGACAACATCCTGAGAAGATTTGGTTGCCCAAAAAGGCTAGTGACAGAAAAATGCAACAACTTTCAAAGATGATGCATTGGTTGACATGTGTAAGTCAACGGGCATTCAATTGGTACACTCTACTTCCTACTAGCCTCAAGGTAATGGCCTTGACGATTCGTCCAATAAGAGTCTAATCAGAATCATCAGAAATCTATTGGAGGAGAATCAAAAGAGTTGGGATTCTAAACTAAAGTTTTCTTTTTGGGCAGACAGAGTAACTAACAAGAAATCCATAGGAACTTCTTGCTTCAAACTAGTTTATGGCACTGAAGCAATTTTCCCTATTCAGCTAGTTTTACCAGTGGCTAAGTTTTTTCAGGAGGAACAAATTGAATCAAATGATATGATAAGAAGAATGCTTGACTTGGTAGAGTTGCAGCAGGTCAAAGAACAACTAGTGGATAAATCGGAGGCTCATCAAAAGAGGAACAAGGATACTTTTGACAGAAAAGAAAAGGTGGACGATTTTCAAGTTGGTGACTAGGTTCTTAAATGGGATGCCCTCAGACAAGATAAAGGCAAAAAAGACAAGTTTGACTCTTTGTGGATCAGTCCTTTCATGATAACTCAAGTACAACACAACAACAGCTTCATTCTGCAAAGTCTGGAAGGTGAAGAAATGTTTAGTGGCCCAGCTAATGGGCGTTTTCTGAAACTCTATCTTATCTAAGGCTTCGAATCCTTGTCATAGTAATTTTTATTTTTCATCTTTTGTTTTTACAAAATAACTCCATGCCCAATGGAAACACTAGTAGATAGGTTTGAATTTTCATTTTTTCAGGAAATGCATTGGTTATGTGGTTCTTGAAACCTCGCAGGGAGGCTTTCAACCCCAATAGGAGCCAGTGTTATCTCCTCAAATAAATCAATTGAGATTTTTTATTTTAGGTGATAGGATGTCTTTTAAAAAGGTACTTTTTAAATTTTTTAAAGCTCATTTATCAAAGATTTACGCATGTAATAAAGTTTAAATAAACGTTTGTTTAGTTTTTATTTGATCTAATTCAAATATTAGGTTTCGGTGGCTTAGGCGAACATTTTGATTGTTCATTAGCCACCAAAAGACTTAGCTTTCGGTAGCTTAAATGAAGGAATCCAGGGCTATTTTAACTAGTGAAATCGCAGAAGTGGGGAAAGACTCAACACGTCCTATCACACGTTTCAACCATTGGGTTCGATGTTTTATGATTGCAATAAGCCCCCCAAAAGAAAGGAGAACGAACCATTCATAACTCGAAGTTGATCTCTGTGTGATATAAGTGAATCTTTCTAGGTCATTATATCACTAAGCCATGTGCTTACGTACCCTCCATTATTATAGTTATTCACCATGACTATTTCAAATCACCAACCGTTCTGTCGCATCCCTTGTAATCAATGTCACGTTCTAAAGCTCACCCTAGTTTTCTCATTTCTACCACAACCGAGCCAACTTTCGCTAACTCTACGTTGTGTAACTCTCCCCTGAAATCCGCTCCTTCGATCAAAGGTGTGCGTAAACATTGTGGAAAATGAAGAAAGGAACATCAACCCCGAGGAAAGAGCTCAACAACATCAGTTACTTGGAATCACACCCAGAGGTATGTCAAATTTTCAGGGATGCGAGGTGTTATAATTTTTGCAAAAAATTACAGAGTTCTCATCAGCAGGTGGCAGAGGCCTTTGCCCTCAATTTCGATGGAATGAAAGAAATCATAGGTTGGGCTGAATTTGAGATAGATGAATCCCTCATAGCTGAAGTGACAGAGCTTCCCACGACTCAAGAGAAATGGTTTAAAACTACTGTCACTAAGAATGTTGAATTCAGGACTTATTTGAAACCAGAACACAGGGGTTTGATATGGAAGAAAGACATTCCTGTGTCTTTCCTTGAAGAGAAATGGCAACAGTTATTAAAAGCCATAATGGTTAATGTAACTTGTGAAGGGTGATAAAACAGGGTGATGATTTACCATTTTAAACTTATAAATCATTTGACTCGTAGAAACCCACTCAATCTACCTTATTTTCTCCACAGAAGTTTATCCAAAATGGCTCATCAAGTCAAGGCCAAGCCTAATCAAGTTGCAGGTAGATTATCCCACCATAGTCTGATCAAACTTTTGGTTTGTGAGTTGTTTCAAAGAAGAGGCAAAGAGTAGAATTACTTCTTATTCTGGAATGATTTCCAGACTGAGGTTCAGCCAAGGAGAAAAAAGAGTCTTCATTCCAAGAAGTCTTCCTAGAAGTGGAAAGAGGAGGAGGAGAGCTATCTCTCCAGCCCCAGTCAATCAACCCTCTGCTTCCTCTAAGCTTGACAAAACTAAGAAGAAATTAAATTTCAACGGTGAAGAAGAAAAGGCCAAGGAATCCCCAGTGAACAAAAACATTCTTAATCTTCCTTACACAGACTCAGGGGATGAAGAGCACCAGTTTGAAATAGGGCACGAGGATTCAGTTACCACAGGGCGTGAAAATTCTTTTTTTGTGGATATATACACAACAAGTTATGAGAACCTTCCATCACCTACACCTCAGGAATAACAAGAACCACAAATTGTAGATGCCTCATCTAGCAAATGAGTGAAGCAAAGTAAATCAAAGGAAATCAAGTAGCTTAAGAAGAAGTTAGTCGAGCAAGAAGTGCTAGAAAGGGTAATAAAAACCAGGTATGAAACCCTGTCAAAGAACTTTGAAAAAACAACTCATCCTTGGGAAGATTAGCCCATGAAAGCATAAGGGAGAAGAAAAAGAAGGCCAAGATTGTAAAAGACTACAACAACTTATGGAGAGTAGCTCAGGGCTTGAAGAAAAAGGTCAGGGCTTTGAGGAAACAAGATATGTCTTCAAAACACCAAGCTTAGACACATGCTTCTCTTTAGACCCTTGTAGAGGTGGCAGTTCAGTGCAATGAACCAGAGGCAGCCAGTAACCCTACAAGTTTTGAGCAAGATGGAGAAGCCTAGAAAGATCTTTCCTAAGGCGTGTTTGAGCTAAGACAAGGGTATTTTTGAAATTTAAATAATCTCGGGTTTTGGTGGCTTAGGAGAACATATCGATTGTTCATTTTCCACCGAAAACATAAATTTTGGTAGCTAATTGGCCCGAATTCTACCTACTCTAGCTACCAAAAGCACTGATAAGGCAGAAAGTTAATGCTTTCGCACAGGTCCAAGTTTTCCTTGTTCAAAAGCCTCAGAAATGGTTCCAATCGATGGAAGATAATTAATGACATCCTTATCAAGAGTTTGTTTTGGTTTTGGAGGTGCTCTACAAGATAGAGAGGTAAACAACGGTTAGCTATTTTCAAGGATATAAGACTGTTTGACTATCGATAGGTGTGATGTTCGACTCCTCCCATATCACATGAGATCCAACAGCCTTGGAAGGCTCACTACACCTGCCAAAGAATCTGAAGAACATAAAGATCATTCGAGAATTTGAATTGACCTAGGTTATAGGATCTTTATCTACTTTCTTGGGCCAATTATTGATTTTCTATTTTTGGCAAAATTCGATCCAGTAATTTAGGATCTTGGAACTGTTTGTAAAGGTCTATAAATCCCAAAAAATTTGATGAACAAAAGGTTCGATTGTGAGTTCTATAATCCATTGTTATTGTAAAGAGACATTTTCTTTAATATATTAAGCCTGTAAGCTTCTTTCATTTGTTATTGTGAGACTCTCTTTCATCTTTGTCTATGCCTATGAGTTGAAATCATTCTTTTATCTATGTTTAATGGTCCCATGGTAACTTTCATCTTACTTTTGACTGTTAATCAAGAATCATAAGCATCCTTCGCTAGTTTGTTGACCCATCATATATATTTCCTATGTATGTTCTGGTTAATTGATTGGTTTTCTTATCCATTTGATTTACAAACCTATCT
>ML781302.1:126754-147154 GCA_009831015.1 Picea engelmannii
GTGGGTTTGTTTCCATGAAACATGGCACATGGTTTGTATGCCACCTTCTTTTAAATGTATGGGGTGGTCTAAGATAGGTATCGGGTATCTAGATATTAAATAAAAATTCTTAAGTTCTTTAATATTAATATTCTTTTATGAGTGGTTGAGTTGTTATGTGGTGTCATTTTGAGGCCCTTAACGACATTTTTTTGACTTGGCAACTCCCAATAGATTATTGTTGAGATTATTGACCCATTTAGAATGCCTACTCCTCGATTATACTTTTCCAATGAGGTATTGAGAGTGTAATATACCAGATATAAAATGTATTCAGAACAAGAATAAAATGCTAGAGATGGCAGAATAACAACAATATAACCAGAACATTCACCACAATAGCACTGAAATGATAAGAGAATAATAACAGAAATAGCACTTTGAATCTGAAAGAAATGTTCACAGGCCTCTTCGAGGGGGCAACCTCAAGTTGAGAAGATCTCTATTACAATAAAATCCAAGCTAGGGTTCTCATACCCTGGAATCCTATTTATACTAAAAAGAAGCATTTAGAGGAAGATCCTTCTAGAAGAGGAAGCTTCTATTAGGTCTTCTTACATCCGCCTTATACTATTTTATTGAAAGGCCTTATTAATATTGACCTTTATTACATCTGAATATATTGTCCTACCTATGTGCGGGTTAGGACCCTAACATGTCCTTCCCCTTAAAAACAACCTTGCCCTCAAGGCTTGAGATGAGGAAATTGTTGCAGAATGGTAGTTGGTTCCCAAGTGGCATCTGTTGGAGTTGTATCTTGGTAGATGGTTCTCTGACGTAGGGGATGCTCACGCTGGTCCAAAACTACTTCTGGATGTAGCCAAATGGATCCTTCTTCAGCTAACTCTGGAAGGTTGGTTTGAATTTGGCACTTGGCTCCAATCACCTTCTTTAAGCATGAAACATGAAAAGCAAGATGTAGCTTCGAATGGTTGGGCAAATCTAACTAATAGACTACTTGTCCCACATGCTTGAGAATGGTATAAAGACCATAAAGTTTGGGCGCTAGCTTCTGACAATGCTCGGCCTTGAGGGAAGTTTGCTTGTAAGCTTGCAGTCGAAGAAACAACTGATCCCCTTCTTCAAATTGACATTCAGAGCGACCTTGATCTGCTTGTTGCTTCATGCAATTCTGTGCCATGACCAAATTCTCTTTGAGTGTATGGAGAATAGCCTCTCAAGCTGTAAGTGTTAGGTCAACCGCTTGGACCTTCGAGGAACCTGGTAAGTATGAGAGAACCGAAGGTGACTTCTTTCCATATACTGCTTCAAAAGGAGTCATGGGTGTAGCTGTATGATATGAAGTGTTGTACCACCATTCAGCTAGGGGTAACCATTGAGCCCACTGATTTTTCTTTTCTGAGGAAAAACACCTCAAATATGTTTCCAAACACTTGTTGATAACTTTCGTTTGGCCATCAGTCTGGGGATGATAAGTTGTGCTAAGATGAAATTTGGTGCCTTGTATCTTGAACAATTCTTGCCAAAAATTGCTTGTGAAAGTTGGGTCGCGATCAGAAACAATAGAGTGCGGCATGCCATGAAGCTTGAAGACCCGATCCATGAAAATTTAAGCCACTATGGATGCTTTAAATAGGTGTTGAAGGGTGCAAAAATGAGCATACTTGGAAAGGCGATCAACAACTACCATGATGACTGATTTATTTCCCGATTTGGGTAAGCCGGTAATAAAATCCATAGAGATATCCTTTCAAATAGCAGGTGGAATTGGGAGTGGTTGTAGTATGCCCAAAGATTTGACTATTTCTCCCTTGTTGCATTGACATACATCACATTTAGCGACAAAATTCTGAATGTCATGTTTCATACCATCCCAGAAAAGGAAGGTTTGACCCTGTCATAGGTTTGGTGAACCCGGAGTGCCCTGTTGTGGGTGTAGCATGAAGCTCAGAAAGTATCATGGATTTAATCTTTGATTGTTTACTTAAATATAAACATCCTTTGTATCAAAGTTCATCATGGAGCCAAGAGTACCCTGGGGAAGCTAGAGCATTGGACTGTAATTGTTGGATCAGCTATGAACTTTTGGGATCTTGTAGCCATTCCTGGCGAACAACTTGGAGCCAATCCGGGACAATGAATGAAAGAGAAAAAAGGGAACCTTCATCTTCATATTTGCGGGAAAGTGCATCCGCAACCACATTGTCTTTGTCTTTCTTGTAAATGATCTCATAATCGTATCCAAAGAGCTTAGTCACCCATTTTTGTTGTTCTGGGCAGGAAATGCATTGCTCCAGAAAATACTTGAGGCTTTGATGGTCTATCTTAATTTGGAGACGTTTCCCTAATAGATAAGGGCACCACAAATCAACAACATGCAGAATAACCAACATTTCCTTTTCATAGATGGATTTTGTTAGCGTCAGAAGTCACCCCTGGATTGCTTGCAGGAGTAGAGCCCGACACCCATCAGATTTATGTCACGATTATTTTGAGGGGTGATCAAATGGGTAGAGACTCGGGATGGAATCACTCTAGCTCAGGGACCGGGTCTGGTATGTAAAGAACAAAGGAGGTCTTGATCTAACTTCAGTCAGTAGATTGATTAAAGGGTGGTAGACAAAAGACTTGTGAGAAGGGTGAGCAAGACTGCCTCAGGCATCAGGCCTTCGGAAGTTTGAAGAAGAAAAAATCAGAAGCCAAGATCCTCTTGGTTCAGAGTTTCGGGTAACTGAAGGGGCGACTTGACTGGATCCTCCAATTCCAAGTCATTCAACGCTAAGAAAAACACAGAGACCGATTAGAAACAACGCGACTATTACAGTGATCCAACCTACATCATCCTATAACAGTCACAACTCGAATGGATCTTCCAATTCCGAGCTGTTATAATACAATATGAACAAAGACATGGAAAGAAGCTGACATTCATAAGGCAAGAAGTCTCAGATGTTAATACACAACCAGAATAACCAGTGCTTCGTTAAAGTTTTTACAATCGGGAGCCTTGCTCAACCATCGATCCTTTACAAAATACAAAGACTGAGTCTATATACTCAGGAAAATTCACCTCACAGAGGCGTGTCCAGTCACCCAAGGCTTGGTGTCCCTTCAGTCAAACTCGTACTGATATCTTTCTTCGAGCGCCACCTTAACTGCGCATGGCTTCTGTAAGGAAGGTAGCTGATCCATTAAACGCCGAGCTAGAGTGTGTAGACTTTCCTGTCTATTCGAAGACTTCGGCATGGCTCCTTGGAAAAATCGGTACACAGGACCCCCCTTCGAGTAGACCGCTTGCCAGATTCTCCATACCCCACATTTAATGATCGAAAGGAGGTTTCAACCACCTGTTCTTGCCTTCATTAACTCCAAGCGAGACACAAGATCAAAGTCGGGCTGAACTGGTCTTGGAGGACGCGACATTCCCTTCTGTGGAAAAACCTGACGCTTTGGCACCTTTGCATAACTCTCTTCCTTTATCAAGTGACCGTGGGCCCCACTTTCGGCACTTTCGGTGCTATCGGGGTTCGGGGTTTCGAGATGTGGAACAACATGAAATTCTCACTCCTCGAACTTCCGAATGCCAAAACGTCGACGTGATTAGATCTCGCGCCACGCGACCTCTGGATGGACGACTGCTATTCTCCCCTCCACACTATGGGTGCGATCTATTGTGTTAACTTTGGCGCAACTTCCTTATTCGCGATTTCCCGCCAACCGTTGATCTGCTCATATGGATGGATCCAGACCATTGACACTATAATCATGCCCGCTCGCTTGATTTTAAGTCCGAAAAGGACTTCTTCTGTTCGCTGCGCTTGGGCGCTCCTCGTGCAACCTACAGACCTGGGTATCTCGATGTCGAAGACAAGTAATGTTGCTAACATTAGGCTCTATGGGGGATAGATTCGTCCCTGCGATGCTCTAAGGACTCATTTTGCAGTTCTAGTGCCTTGCGGTTGGGTTTATGGAGTCATTTATTAAGCCGAAAATAAAAATAAAAATAAAAATAAACCAGGAACCAAAAGGACAGTATTTACAAGCAAAGAAGTCATCAAAGGCTCAAACAAAATATTTCTTCAGAAAATGCCCATTTACTAGGCTGTTGAAAACTTCTTCACCCTCCAAATCCTACAGCCGATATGTGTTATTTGAGAAAACCTCAGAGATTTTGAAGGGTCCGATCCACAGGGCTTCGAATTTGTTGTGCTTGCCCTTATCCTGCTTAGGAGCATCCCATTTTAGCACCAGGTCTCCTGTCCGAAATTCTTCCTTCTTGGCCTTCTTATCGAAAACCTGTTTGATCCTTTGCTGATGGTCCTGAATTCTATCCATTGCCTGCTCCCTGGCCCACTGAACCTCCACTAGCTGATGAATCCTTCTGATCATGTCATCAGGCTCCTCCTGATAATCCTAAAGGAATTTTTCTACAAGAATGGCTAACTGAGAAGGGAAAACAACCTCCGCTCCATAGACTAATTTGAAAGGAGAGACACCGATAGATCTCTTCGGGGTCACTCGATCGACCCATAGCGAAAAATTTAATCTTGAATTCCAAGCCTTCTTGTTGTCTTCTAGCAATCTTTTGATGATCCTTATCAGGCTTTTGTTGGAAGATTCAGCTAAACCATTGCCATGTGGATAATATGGGGTGGAGTGAATCAGTTTGATCCCGAATTGCTCACAAAACTTGGTTAATTGCTCATACCCGAAAGCGGTTGCGTTATCAGTGACAATCTTACTTGGGCAACCGAACCTTATGATGAGGTCCTCCAGGAACCCAATGATTACCTTGTGGGAATCACTCCTGGTGGGAACAACTTAAATCCACTTGGTGAAGAAATCAGTAGCCGTCAGGATCCATCTATGTTGCCCACTTGAAGCAGGGTGAATTTCTCCAATGAAATCTAGGCCCCATTGCTGGAAAGGTCCTGAAACCACCACAGGATTTAACGACAGAGACTTGAGTTGTTGTTTACCTGCAAATCTTTGACATTTGGTGCAAGCTCGGACCCTTCTACAGACGTCATTGAATACGGATGGCCAGTAGTATCCAGCCCTGAGGATTTTGTGGGCTGTGGCCTTCCAGAAATGGTGCCCTCCACATAGGCCGCTGTGAAATTCAAACATAATCCTATCGGCCTCTTATGGATCCATGCATTTTAAAAGTACCCCCAGGGGGTCTTTCCAATATAAAATTTGATCGATAAGGCAATATTTGACTTCCTTGAGCTTCAGAGCTCTTGCTTTGTTTCTTTGCAGGCCGTCTGGAGGCCCAACTCTTGCAGAAAGTATATGACATCCTTATACCAAGGACATCGAGCTAACGAAGGCTCCCTTTGAGGGTCCGTGTCAGGCAACCGACCCTGCTGAATTCTTGAGCATTCATTGATGAAACTTATCCCCAAAGCTTGTAAATTGGCTTCAGCCAACAGCTTGGCTAAACCTTGACCTTTGATCAATTTGGTAGGCTTTATTTCAAGGTCAAACTCCAGAATTTTGGCTAACCACTTACTCCTTCTCTTGTCTATGTCAGGCTGAATAAGAATGTCTTTAACACCAGCTGAGGGGACATAAGCTATGATTTTTGACTGCAGGACATAAATTCTAAATGCCTTGAGGGCCTTTACCAATGCATAGGCCTGCTTCTCCATAGTGTCATACCTGACTTCGACATCCCTCAATGCTCGACTGAAATAGGCAATAGGCTGCTCTAGCCCATCCTTGTTTGTTTGTAATAAAGCAACGACTACCGTGTCAGGTGAAGCAAAGGAGAAAATAAGGAAATCCTTTGAGTAATCGGGACTGATAAGCACAGGGGCTTCAGACAGGGCTCTCTTTATTTTCTCAAAGGAATTTTGTGATTCAGAAGTCCACTTCACTTCATTTCCTTTCCTTAACATAGTTGTTATAAGTTTTACCCCCTCAACAAAGTTGGGCACAAACCTCCTCAGAAAATTAATCTTACCAAGGAAAGATTGGACTTCCTTCTTAGATCTCGAGATTGATAGGGATCGTATTGCCTCAAATCTACTAGGGTCAATCCTGACTCCTTCCGCTGATACTATGTGGCCTAGTAACTTTCCCTCCTGCATGGCGAACATAGATTTCTTGGGGTTTAATGAAATGCCAAAACTCCTGCACTTCAGGAAAACCCTCATGAGGTGACAACGGTGTTCTTTATCAAAATTTGAAAACACTGTGATGTCATCCAAATAGATGACCACAAATTTATCCTTTTCCCCAACGAAAGCTATGTCCATGGCATGCTGAAATGTTGCCCCTGCATTCATTAATCCAAACGACATCTTGGCGTACATGAATGTGCCCCATGGAGTGGTAAATGTCATCTTTTCCCTGTCTTCAGGTAGAACAGAGATCTGATTGTAGCTAGAGAAACCATCAATCATGGACATCCTGGAAGCTCCTGTTACCCTCTGCAGTATATGTTCCATATTTGGTAAGGGGTAGTTATCTTTTCGTGAGCTCCTGTTCAGGTTTCTGAAGTCTACACAGAGCCGGATATCTCCACTCTTTTTCCTTACTGGCACCAATTTGGCCACCCACTCTGAATACCTCAGCGGTACAATGATCTGAGCTTGAAGCAACTTCTTCACTTCCCTCTCCATGATAGCCAACAACATAGGATTGATCTGTACCAGCTTCTGCCTAAATGGCTTTGCCTCCCCCTTTAATTGGATTTTATGCTCGATGACAGAAGTGTCATATGTTTTTAGGTCTTCGTAGGTCCAGGCGAAAACATCAGCAAATTCCCTCAAAATTCCAATGTATTCAGACCTCTGCTCCTTTGTCAGACTTCTTGACAACTTGACAAACTTGGGCTCACTCTCGGTCCCAATGTTGCACTAAATAGCACTAGTGTCATCCTCCGAGGTCTCTCCTTTTAATGATACATAATTTCTATCAAAAAGCCTCTCCAAAGGAACCAATCCCCTTGGAATATGATTGTTGGGTAGCTGAACAATGTTACGCTCTGCAATCTTATTCAGAAAATTACCCCCATCAAGCTCTTCTTCAGAGACAGAGTCTTGGTCGATATGCATCTCTGAAAATTCTTCGACAGTCTCCAGGAATTTCTTGATCACGAGATCATCCTCGAATACCTTCCAATGTTTGACGTTGTTAGGTATGGAGGGCCTGTAGTTTACTTCCACATCATATCTAAATTTGGGCGGCAAGGGTACTTTGAAATTGCCTACTGATGTAGCCAAGGAATCTGCCACTGTGTTCTTCTCTCTTGGGACAAAAGAAATGTTGAATGCCAATAAGAAACTGTCAACTAGGTCCCACACCTCATTTCTGTAGCTTCTGAGTCAAGGATGCTTAGCCTGATAAGTGTTTTTGATCTGTTGAACCACCAACTCTGCATCACCGAACACTGCTACCTCTTGAATTCCCATTTCCCTCGCGGCTCTTAATCACAGAACAAGAGCTTCATACTCTGCCACATTGTTGGTAACTTCAAATTCTAGTTTGTACGACAGAGATATGGTTTCCTGAGCGGGTGATACAAAAAATACCCTAGCACCAGCACCTTCCCAGGAAGAGGCTCCATCAAAAAACATTTTCCAGATGAGGGTGATGGAGAGAGGAAGCTTATGGGAAGTGGTGGGCTATTCTCTGAATTTACGAGGGGGCTCGGGAGTATGAGTGAGTAGCAATAAACTGGAACCTAAATCAGTGTCTAAGGAAAAAATGGGATGGTTGGTAGGGTTGGCCTCATCACTGATTATATAGGCCAGTTGGGCTTCTCTGTACAACCTTCTGTGTTCCCCTTCAAATACCGGAATGGTGGCATATGTGAGATCCATCTGTAACGTTCCTACAATTCTTTTAATCCAAGACCTTGACAACAACATGCCAAACTTGGGGGGGACGTCAGCTACCACAATATCCATGACCACACTCTTCATGGGTAACTGAAACAAAGAAACCACCAGGTCTTTGATGACTCCTAGACACTGCACTCTCCTTGAATCGAAAGAATACAAATCATGATAATCTTTTGTCACTTCCAGTCCCAACTCTTCCATTACTATTTTGGGCATAAGGTTATGGGAAGCTCCTGAATCCATGAGGAAATTATGCAATACTTTATCATGTATGTTCAGGGAGGTGTAGAAGGGAGGGGACGAATCATCTCTGTCTTCTACCATGGGACCTAGGATGACAGATGGTTTCTCATCTTGAAGGTTCACTGAGTAAGAGGGAGGCTGGGGGGACTCAGAATCTCTCAGATTGCAGCAACTTGGAGAGGGATCTCTTGAAGTCCTCATTTTGAACTAACTCTGAGAGGGGAACGAAAATTCTGATCTTTGGAATTTCATGCTCAAAATTAAAGGAGGAAATCGGCTTAGGAGATTCCCTTACCTCAGAGACAGGTTCTTTGACCACCGACGAAGCATTCTGAGATTTCTTTTCTTTAGTAGTGATTGTTGCAGACTTAGTAGGCCTGTCTGCTATGAGGGGTTGGTCTTGGCTATCAAAGTCTCCTTCTTTCTTTCTTGTCCTGAGGTTGTATCTGTTAGAGGTGTGGCCGGCCTTTTCTCCCCTACCTAATTCATGGATTTGGATGTTCATTAGAGATCTTTCATATGCAGACTGAGTCAAATGGGGAAGAGGAGGAGCTTCTTCAACACAATGAATTTCAGGGTCAAATTCGTCTATCTCCTCCCCTTCCTCATGAGTAACCATGTTATTTTGGAGAGGGGTTTGAATCCTTTGATCCTCTCTGTCTTTTCCCCTTTGTTCCCTTGGGAAGGCCTGTGGTCCATTGTTATTAGGTATCCTAAAACCTCTATTATCAACATTCTAGGGATTTCTGTACATGGGCTTCCCATCTAACTCCCACCTTTCCATCCTAGTAGAAAGTGATTTTAGTATTCTAGCTGTCTCATCTGTCTGATGGGGCATGGGAGAGGAACTGGATAGGGAGGCGTCAGGCCTTTTCTTAGATATGTTTCTATCAACAACGCTTCTGAGTCGGTCAACAACCAATATATTAGATTCTACTTCCACCGTTGCATCCTGCATATGGGCCAGAGTAGTGGCTCTCCTTTCTCTCAACAGGAGGCAGAAATTTGGATCAAAGGCGCTAGCATAAGTGATCTTTGCAGAGGCTTTGGAGGGTTTTATCTCAGCAGGGATTTTGTTGTACATTTTATTAAATCTCTTGGAAAAGTTAGAGACAAACTCTCCTTATTTTCTCTTCAAAGACCCAAACTCTGTCATGTAATACACGAAGTCTTTTTTATCTCCTCACTGCCTTAAAAAGGCATTATCTAAAGCTTTGATCCCATCAATAGATCCAAGGGGAAGGGCCTTAAACCATTTTCTATCCTCGCCTTGGAGACTATGAACAAAAATCTTCATCCATACGTCAGCATGCATGATGTTATTATCATCTATGCAACTATAAAAGGCTTCTAGGTGTTCTTATGTAGTTATGTCCCCCTCACCTGTGAACTTGGGTAGTTTCTTGAGGTGTTCTTCTGCCGGGAGGGCATTGCGGGGCTGAGGTAACACAAGGGGAGCATACCTAGCGGCTATAATAGCCTCCATTATGGTCATAGGGGGATTAGCACCAACCATAGGAATATTAGGTGGAGGAGAACTTGGAGGAGAAGGAGTTCACAAAGGGGGTGCTAGGAATGAGTCTCAAAGTGGAGTGGGAAACAAGAGAGGATTTAAGGAGAAGGCTAACGAGCTCAAGTCAGCAGGCGCTCCTCTTCGTGCAGGAGTGGGGAAATCTTCTTTAGTCCTGGGTCTACGCCAAGGAATAGCTTCATAGGAGAGGGGAGTGACAAGGATTTCTCCCTCCAATCCCAGACCAGGAGGGGAAAACTCAGCAGGAACACTCCCAAAATTCAGGAAACGGGAAACCTCTGAAGGAGGTCTATTAAGAAACTGAGGAGGAGAAAATGGAGTTCTTACAGAAGGAGATGGCAGATTACMTGTTTCGACGATGAGAGCTTCTTCTTTAGGGGCCTTTCCTTTTCTTAGGACCACCTCTGGATCAGTTTCAGGTGTATCCAGAGGCAGTTGTTGATGAGACCGCATGTGTCTACCTATGAAAGCCATAATTAACATGGCAAGTTCGCCACAGTGGAGTCATCACAATGGAGTCGCCAGGTGCACAACAACAATATTTAAAAGGCTCTGATACCTGATGCACCTTCAGAATTAGAGGCTCAATGTCATTCAATTCCAGGGAAAATTTTCAACTTCGTCCCTGGCAACGGCGCCAGAAATGTTAGCGTCAGAAGTCACCCCTATATTGCTTGCAAGAGTAGAGCCTGACGCCCATCAGTTTTATGTCACGATTATTTTGAGGGGTGATCAAATGGGTAGAGACTCGGGATGGAATCACTCTGGCTCAGGGACTAGGTCTAGTATGTAAAGAACAAAGGAGGTCTTGATCTAACTTCAGTCAGTAGATTGATTAAAGAGTGGTAGATGGAAGACTTGTGAGAAGGGTGAGCAATACTGCCTCGGGCATCAGGCCTTCGGAAGTTTGAAGAAGAAAAGCTCAGAAGCCAAGATCCTCTTGGTTCAGAGTTTCGGGTAACTGAAGGAGTGACTTGACTGGATCCTCCAATTCCAAGTCATTCAGTGCTAAGAAAAACACAGAGACTAATTAGAAACAACGTGACTATTACAGTGATCCAACCTACATCATCCTATAACAGTCACAACTCGACTGGATCTTCCAATTCCGGGCTGTTCTAATACAATATGAACAAAGACATGGAAAGAAACTGACATTCATAAGGCAAGAAGTCTCATATGTTAATACACAACCAGAATAACCAGTGCTTCATTAAAGTTTTTACAATCAGGAGCCTTGCTCAACCATCGATCCTTTACAAAATACAAAGACTGAGTCTATATACTCAGGAAAATTCACCTCACATAGGCGTGTCCAGTCACCCAAGGCTTGGTGTCCCTTCAGTCAAACTCGTACTGATATCTTTCTTTGATCGCCACCTTAACTGCGCATGGCTCCTGTAAGGAAGGTAGCTGAGCCATTAAACGTTGAGCTAGCGTGTGCAGAATTTCCTGTCTATTCGAAGACTTCAGCATGGCTCCTTGGAAAAATCGGTACACAGGATCCCCTTCGAGCAGACCGCTTGCCAGATTCTCCATACCCCACATTTAATGATCGAAAGGAGGTTTCAACCACTTTTTCTTTCCTTCATTAACTCCAAGCGAGACACAGGATCGAAGTTGGGCTAAACTAGTCTTGGAGGACGCAACATTCCCTTCTGTGGCAAAACCTGATGCTTTGGCACCTTTTCATAACTCTCTTCCTTTCTCAAGTGACTGCGGGCCCCACTTTCGACGCTTTCGGTGCTATCGGGGTTCGGGGTTTTGAGATGTGGAAAAACATGAAATTATCACCCCTCGAACTTCTGAATGCCAAAACCTTGACGCATTTAGATCTCGCGCCACGCGACCTCTGGATGGATGACTGCTATTCTTCCCTACACACTATGGGCGCGATCTATTGTGTTAACTTCGATGCAACTTCCTTATTCGTGATTTCCTGCCAACCGTTGATCTTCTCATATGGATGGATCCGAACCATTGACACTATAATCATGCCCGCTCGCTTGATTTTAAGTTCGAAAAGGACTTCTTATGTTCATTGTGCTTGGGCGTTCCTCGTGCAACCTGCAGACCTGGGTATCCCGATGTCGAAGACAAGTAATGTTGCTAACAGATTTTCCTAGATTTCTTTCAGATAGTTGCTTGCTGGTAAAGGCCAAATTTCGACCCTCTTGCATAAGGACAACACCAATTCCTTTCCCTAAGGCATCACATTCCAACAGAAAGGTATTTGTGAAATCGGGAAGGGAGAGGACTGGAGTGGTGCACATGGCCATCTTCAAGGTTTGAAAATATTTAGTAGTAGTTGGATTCCAAGTGAAAGAGTTCCTTTAGAGGAGAGCAATGAGAGGTGTTGCAATCTTCCCATAATTCTTAACAAACTTGTGATAATATCTTGCTAAGCCCATAAATCCACGCAAGATTTTAAGAGTCTTTGGGTGAGGCCAGTCTTGCATAGCTTCAATCGTTTTAGCATCCACCCTGACACCATCCTTGCCAACCAGATGACCCAAGTATTCTACTTCTGAGGCGCCAAAAGAACATTTACAATGTTTCAGAAAACATTGGTGCTGAGTGATTAGATGGAGAACTCGATCCGCATGAGAAATATGGTTTGTCCAGGTTTTTATATAGATGAGGATATCATCAAAGAAAACTATGACAAAATGGGGGATAAAAGGATGGAATACATGATTCATGAGGCTTTGGAAGGTGGAGTGGGCATTACACAAGCCAAAGGGCATGACCAAAAACTCATAGTGACCCTCATGAGTTCTAAAGGAAATCTTGGGAATGTCTGCCTCTTTCATACATATCTGGTGGTAGCCCGAACGAAGATCCAGTTTAGTGAAGAATTGGGTGCCACTCAATTCATCCAGGAGGTCATCAATGATAGGAATGGGGAATTTGTCTTTGATGGTAAGTTTGTTGAGGGCACAGAAGTTGGGACACATTTTCCAAGAACCTTATTTATTTAGGACCATGACCATGGGAGAAGAGTAGGGGCTCATACTAGGGTGGATAACGCCTACATTAAGGAGTTCCTGGACCATTTTCTCAATTTCATTTTTTTGGGAAAAGGGGTGACGATACAGAAAGATATTGGGAGGAAGGCTTCTAGGTACAAGGGGAATGTAATGATCATGAACACCACAGGAAGGAGGGATTCCTTGGGGAGTGGAAAAGACCAATTGATGTTTAGAAAGGATGGCTTCAACATATTGCGAGACCAAGGGTGTCTCTATTTCTTGTATGGCATGGAGTTGGGTGATAACACCAAAATGACCTCTTTTCATCATCTTTTCCATGTGATGGGAACTAATGATCTCAAGTGAACCGATGGTGATGCCTTGGAACTTATATTGGTGGCCCTCTTGGTCAAACTGCATGGTTAAGTCTTTAAAATCCATGAGAATTGGACCCAAAGGCCTTAGCTAGTCTACACCCAACACAATGTCACAACCTCCCATGTCGATAGAAAACATATAGGATTTCAGGAGGTAGTCACCAATTTGGAGATGCACATTTTCACAACGCCCTCCACATTTCATGGAACCACCATTGGCAATCATGATTTGGAAATTATTGACGGCATGGATGTAGCAATGAGTTTCTTGGGCAATGCGGTGATGAATAAAATTATGTGTGTTGCCACTATTAATGAGAATAATGACCTTTCGATGCTTGATGTAACTGATTAGATTGAGGGTTTGGGGAGTGGAGAAGCCAGTGAGAGCATTGAGGGAAATGGCTAGTTCTACTTCGGGAGTGTCTGAGGGAGGGGTTATGTCAGTGGATTCAGGTGACTCAGACACAAGGGGAGTTTCTACATCCTCTTCCAAAATATCCTTGGAGATGACCATAAAAATACTTTGTTCTTTACACTTGTGGCCCGGGAAATATTTGTCATCATAGTTATAACAAAGGCCTTTGAGTTTGCGTTCAACCATTTCAACCGTGGTCAATTTTTGGATCTTTAGTGGAGTAGAGGGAGTAGTGAGATTTATCGGTTTAGGGAAAGGGATAAAGGAGGGTTTTCGGTTTTGAGAGGATACCACTTGTTGTGCTTATTTACATATTTTAGTAGCCTCCACCCAAGTCTGAGGCCGAACCATTAGGACATGGGCTCGAATCTCATCCTTGAGGCCACTAATAAAACACTCTCGGAAAAAGGAATTAGTCATGCCATCTGTTCTAAAAGACAGGCGCTCAAAGGAAGCTATAAAGTCTTCCACTATTCGTAATTGTTTCAACTTTGTCAAACAACCCAAATGGTTGGTGTCAGTGTCAAAGCATTCATAAATCTCTTCCACAAAGTGTGTCCAAGAAATATACCCTTGATGAGAAGCTTTTCTCCATTTCCACCATTTCCACCATTCTTGATCTAGGTTGAGAACACCATACCGAAGTTTGGCCAAGTCATCTGTAATTCCGTATAAAGAGAAATAATGTTCTATTTGGGTTACCCAACCAGTGGGGTCCAAGCCATCAAATTTGGTCACATCCACCTGCGGAAGGCGTAGGTCACTTTGAAAGTGATGGTTCTGAAAGTTATTGGAATGAGAGGAATGGTCACCTTCAGGATGTGGAGATGAGGAAGAGGAAGGGTTATCTGTAGGGATATGTAGTTTGGTGTAGAGTGTTAAAAAGACTGACTCAAGATGCGTGGTGAGGTCTTGTTTGATTTCCTCCATTGAGGACTCCATGGTTGTATTGATGGCTGCAACATTGGCACTGAGTTGTTTCACTTCTTGTTGGGTTTCGATGACACCAGATTGCAAGGTGTTGAAGCGAGCTTCCAAGTCTTGGCCTCCAATGAGCGGGCGGGGTAAAAACATTTTCCTAAAAATAATATGGATGAATGTGATAAGGGAGAAGAGATGAATCCAATGGAATAGGTCTCAAATAATGGTGAAAAAAATTCCAGACTATTTTTTTTTTTTTTTACACCTGCGGAGTTATACTTCGGTTTGAAGAATACAACAGAGAGGAAATGAACAAATGATTAACCAGAAAGAAATGTGTATTTACTTGGCAACCTGAACACAGTTTCATGACAAAAGATATTGTTTGTTTTAATTTGTTTATGTTTTTTTCCCCAAGGGTTAGGTATTCAAGGGTTCTACAGACAATGATTTGTCCTGTGCTATAGCTCTCTGATATACGTGTGGGGTCCAACAGTAGTACTCGGCCCAATATCTCAATGCACTAACTAAGGAAGATAGACCGTACCCTTAGCCATACTACCCAACTACCCAATTATCTAAAGAGGGCTTCAGGTAATCTAGGCCGATTCGTACACAGGTGTTTTCTAATGCACTAGCACTCAAAGGGGTACCAATAGAGGTTACAAGGGTGGCCAACATATGTGTGCTTAAGCACCACTTGTATTTTCTGCATGTATGAATCCCTCAACCGCGGGTTTATGCGCTTAATGACAAGTCTCTGTGGCTTAAAGATGCCAAAATAAATCTCTACCCTGAAAAAAAAAATTAAACCACACTTTCTGCCGAGGAAAGTGCTTTCATACCACTTGTAATATACCAAATATAAAATGTATTCAGAACAGAAATAAAATTCTAGAGATGGCAAAATAACAACAATATAACCAAAACATTCACCACAATAGCATTGAAATGATAAGAGAATAATAACAAAAATAACACTTTGAATCTGAAAGCAATGTTCACGGGCATCTTCGAGGGGTAAACCTCTAGTTGAGAAGAGCTCTATTACAATAGTATTCAAGCTATGGTTCTCATACCCTTGACTCCTATTTATACTAAAAAGAAGCATTTAGAGGAAGATCCTTTTAGAAGCGGAAGCTTCTATTAGGTCTTCTTACATCCGCCTTATTTTATTTTATTGAAAGGACTTATTAATATTAATATTTATTACATCCGAACATATTTTTCTACCTATGTGCGGGTTAGGACCCTAACAGAGAGACCCAAATAGAGACCGTATGCAAAAGTTGGGCCCTTAGGAAGTTGTCCTATCAACTACCCCCATTGGGGCCGACAAACCTTTTGGCGTTTCATCTTTCGAGGTTAGGGTTTTGGATATTTAGGGTTTTCTAATTTATGATTTATGTCAAAAAGGCCATTGGAGCCTCATTGTATTCAACTTATTGTGAATGAGTGTAGCCGACACATCTCTTTTCAGAGATAAGCTACCACCATTCTAGATAGCTTGTGTTCTTTGAATTTTACAATCTTTTGTATTCAATATAGTCATTAATATAATTTGAGTTTTATTGTATTATTTTGTTCCTTACTATATCTTTGTGTACCTCTTTGTTATATATTTGTTATATTTCTTCCTTCATGTCCTTCTCAAAATAATCTAGATTAGTGGTATCAGAGCAGTCTGCTCCTTGTTGTTCTTAGTGCATGTCCTCGACGAGGTCATAATATAGAGAGTTGGGTCTCGAGTTTATTTTTCTTGAGTAAAACCACTCTTTCCTTCCCAAGAACCTCCCATGGTGGAAGAAAAGAGGGATGATGGAGTAGGAGATCCTGTCAAATTTTTTCTCGAGGAATCCCTCGAGTGACAGAGGAATGAGATGATGGATAATTTCTCCTACATCCTTCAATGGTTGCTAACATCAACAGAGTGATATTCAACCAACAATCACTTCATAGTGTTGAAAACCTTTCTTGAGTAGTTAAGAGAATTTAGTATTCTTTAACCTTTTAATTATTATAACAATAACTGCAACATGAGGATAATTAAAAGAAAGACATTCACAGTATACACAAGGATTTATCGTGGGAAACCCTCATGGGGAAGAAAACCCAACAAAAATTCTTCATTATAGATTCATCAATCAAGTACATTGTCAGTACATTGTCAGTACTAGAATTCACATCAGAAAAGTTTGAGCATGTACTTTATCTCAGTTGCCTCAGACCTCATATGCATGAGTGATGGATGAGTGTGTTATATGGGGGCTCCTACCCCTTAATTATACATGTTTTCCCCTGTTGGTTAGGTTGACCTCTCTTGGGTTAGAGCCAACTTAACATTTGTCACTTTATAATTTGTTAATTTCTTTTTACAATAATTAAAATGGAGTCGACTTTACAAAAATGACTTTTCTTTATTTTTTAGGGTTTTGACTGGGTGTAATACAACAAGAATATCTTTCAAAGATAATCTAACTTCAACACTCCCTCTTACCAAGGAAGGTATTCTTCTAGCACGATCGTCACGACTATTTTTTCACTTTTGTACACTTGACCATTGACTTGTTGACTTTCCACAAATCTATATTGAAGAATTTTTGTAACCACGTCATGCATCCAGGATCTCATCATCCTTATGGGTTTTATGTCTTCATGAGGCTTCAACTAGTTCATACAGGACTAGGAAACTCGCTCGAACACATAGAATCTAACATCTAGTTCTTACAGAACTAGTAACTTGCCAACTCACACAAAATATGGCATCTAGTTCATACATAACTAGTAACTTGCCATCTCACACAGAAACTGGCATCTAGTTCATATAAAACTAGTAACTTGCCAACTTACATAGAATCTGGAATCTTGTTCATATAGAACTAGTAACTCGCCAACTCATACAAAATATGGCGTCTTGTTCATATAGAACTAGTAACTTGCCATCTCACATGAAATATGGCACCTAGTTCATACAAAACTAGTAACTCACCAGCTCACACAAAATCTGACATCTAGTTCATACATAACTAGTAACTCGCTAGCTCACACAAAATATGGCATCTAGTTCATACAAAACTAGTAATCTCTAGTTGGCACACTAGGCAACTGATCCATAGTGACCAAGCATCTAATCACAAGGATTAGGTGATATAGTTCACACACACTACCCATCTAGCCCAAGTCTAGGAAACACCTCCAACCACACAGGTTGTCCCTCTAGCTTGAAATTGTAATAACCTAATTTTGAATTAAGCCTAAAAATACTCATAAATTTAAACAGATAAAAATTACTTCTAATTAATTTTTTTTCATTCATCATATAAGTAGCAGAAATTCATATAACAACATGTTAATAATTTTAAATAACCATTAAATATTCATGAGAATGCGTACCTAAGAATACTTCTGTGTGATGTTAAATTCCCGACCTCTGAATGTCCTCCCTGCTGCTTTTCCCTGCTGCTCTGCCCAGCCTGTTGCTTTGACCAAACTGTGCCCCAAAATCGAGTTTTCCTCCCTGCCAACTAGGAACAAAGCCTGTGCGGCTCCCTAGCTCCAAGATACCATAAGGAATCCTGGCCCCCATGCCCAAAACCCCCAGCAAACCGGTGCCCCCGTAACGACCCTTCCCCACTACAGAACTCAAACTCTCTCCAGCAAATCCAAGAGAACCTTCAAAATCATCCCCCCTCCTTCCGTAATCCTCCTCCTCATATGCCTCCTTCCTCTTTCCTTATCCCCAAATTCATTGTCTTATCCGATTATTAATGCTCCTTATCCAATTATTAATGCTCCTTATCCGATTATTAATGCTCCTTATCCCCTCTATATACACAATCCTTTAATTTAAACAATTAAATTTATTAACCCTTTTAAATTTAATACCCATGTCATTGAATGTAATAGGTAATTAATTAATCAAATTATAACAATTAATTAATTAATATCATTATACCAATCTTCGTTTAGTTAATAACATGTTAGAAAAATTAATTACCTAATAAATTTTTACTTAATAATCCCTAAACGTATATTCTACTAGGGTTGTTGCATACACCCACCCTTCAGGAAACTTCATCCCGAAGTTAAGGTGTCTTATGGTACAAAGGAAAAGAAACCTAGTTCACACATTCATAACAATTAACCGACATTATCAGTAAGTAAGTCAAGAAAACTCATACATACTAGCGTATATGTACAAGAAATGCATGTGTAGCTAGTACACACAAGTCTCGTGCATGTACTAATAATCAAAACTATCATCCGTTAGTAATTTATGTATGCATCCAATCCAGTCAGCGAGACTAGTCTTTTATAAAAGACAACAAACCAATCAATTGTTTGAGAAATCCTTTAATTACTATTATCCGGTTCAACAATTTTATTTAGACAACTGTGGTTTAGTTATGTAATGATGAATATTCATATATACACATTTCTTTTTTTTTTGAAGGGAAAACATTAAATTCCACCACAAGATAGATCTCCATACCTTCTCAACTATTACAACTCATCCTTCCTCCCTAACCTACTTCCATCTCCATTCCTATCCTTCCTCTGCTATACTATCGTGGAGTGTCAAATATATTGACCTAACTCCAAATAGAACCCGTAAGAGGAAGTGTCGCTATCTCGACCAAGCTTCCCTAGTAGGCATCTGACAGTCATCATCACACATCTTGGGGAGCGTGAACTAACATTGTCCTCCCATGACTTTAGGTTTCAAAGGATATATGGTGGGAAATGCCTCCACCCCTCCTAATCATAACTAGGGTCCACACCTTACAATGGAATATACAGTGGCACCGTGTTGCTGGGGGTTTTGTCATCGTTTATTCGGTTTTGGGCAGTGTCATCACCTGAAATCATGCACTGGTCCACATATCATAGCAATGCATCCAAACCAATATAATTTCACATACAATATTCATACCATAACGTTTCTTGGCTAGTGGTCATGATATCCACTTTCATCATCTTTATCCCTTGGCTATTTCATAGCCCATAACCTGGAGATTAGTCTGTAACACCAACTCATACATTTCTATGCATTATCATAATGTAATTGCATACTATCATCATTTCAATTTGGTATCCCTGTACCGATAAATTAACATCAAAGTTTTCTAGTTAGAAATGGATCTCATAATATCCCATAATTCAATTTCGACACCCATTCATAAGATTATCATTTACCCAAAATAGATTGCATCATATCCAACATCATCAATAACATTTAAACATTCGTAAAATTTACATTCACATAATAGATCTCATTACATACATCATAATCAATAACATTTAATCATACATGAATGTTCATACATTTAAAGTTTAGGGGTATCACTTAATAGTTTCATTGTGACTAGAAAATAAAGTATATAGGCCTCAGGTAATCCTGGTTGTCTAAGTCAAAAGGTGGTGTTACATACACCCAACCTTCGAGAAACATGTTCTCGAGGTGGTAAAAAAAAGTGAGGTATAGTCTCGTCGTAGTGTCTCGGCGTCTTCCCAAGTAGCAGATCTTGGACTATACTTGTCCCACTGGACCTTAACTTGGTCTACCAGACGGTTCCTGAGCTGTCGGAATCTACGGTCCAATATGCGTAACGGTTCTACCATGAGGGTTCCCACATCCGATACCTGCAATTCCTTCCAATTTAGTTTATGTGATTCATCAACAACATAATGACATAAAACAGATACATGAAATACATTATGAGTTTTACGCAAGTGGGGTGGCAGTACGAGATCATATGCAACGGGTCCAATTTTCTCTTAGATCCTAAATGGTCCTATAAATTGAGGTGACAACTTTGTCCCCTTCCTGAACCATATGGTACTCTTATTAGGCCTAATACGAATGAAAACCTGGTCTTGCACTTCATAACTTTGGTCGGTCCTGTGTGCATCCACATAGCTTTTATGCCTATCTTGTGCTTCCTTTAGTCTCTACCTAATATGAATCACCTATTCTTCCATCTCTTGAATCAATTCTGGCCCAACTGTTACTCAGTATTCTAGTCTATCCCAACTCAATGGCGTTCTGTATGGCCTCCCATACAAAGCTTCGTAGGGTGGCATT
>ML781302.1:147204-158826 GCA_009831015.1 Picea engelmannii
TAACTTATCCACTATCACAAGAATGGCATTGTGTCTATGAGATGTGAGCGGCAACCCCACAACAAAATCCATGGAAATGACTTCCCATTTGGACATAGGAACATCATGTGGTTGTAGGAGGCCTACCGGGTGATGGTGGTCGGCTTTCACTTGTTGACATTCTAGGCACTTGGCGATGAAATGGACTACATCGCGCTTCATGCCTACCCAGAAGAAGAGTTTCCTTATATCTGCGTACATCTTCTTCACACCCGGATGTGCACAATAAAGTGCTCTATGGGATTCCTTTAGTATGATGCTTCGAATATCCCCATTCTCACGGATGTACATCCTTCCTCGATATCTTAACAGTTCATCTGTTTCCAGACTATATCCTTCATACTTTGGATCTAACTACCTCCCGCTCTGGAGGTTTGAAGTAACCTTTAAATACCAACTCTCTCGTTGGAGTTGGGCCAACACATGTTCCCTCAGATTGACCTTTAAGGTTACCAAGGAGAAGATACGTGGTCTCCTACTCAAGGCATCTGCGACCACATTTCCCTTTCCCTTGATGTACGAAATACCAAAATTGTACTCACTCATAAACTCACTCCATCACCTTTTCCTGGCATTCAGATCTCTTTGAGTGAAGAGATGTTTTAAACTTTGATGGTCCATTTTGAGCTCAAAGTTTCACCCCACAAGATAGTGCCTCCAAATTTTCAGAGCTAGCATTACAGCTGCTAACTCTAAATCATGAGTCGTGTATAACTCTTCGTGCTTCTTCAACTTCCTTGATGCATAGGCTATCACTCCTCCATCCTACATTAGCACGGCCCCCAACCCTTGCTTCGAGGCATCCGTGCAGACTGTGAAGTCCTTTTCCATATCGGGCACTCATAGAATTGGCACAATGGTTAGTAACCTCTTAAGCTCAATAAATGGACTATCATATTCTTCTGTCCATTCATACCTGACCCCATTGCATTGCAAAGTGGTGATGGGTTTTGCTATTTTTGAGAATCATTCTACAAATATCCGGTAATAACCTGCTAGCCCCATGAAGCTTCTCACCTTATGGGCATTTTTTGGCACTGGCCACTCCATAATGGCCTTTACTTTTTCTGGGTCCACAGAGATTCCTTTGCTGGAAATGATATGACTTAAATAGTGAATCTCTTTCTGGTAGAAGGAACACTTCGACAACTTCCCATACAGTTTGTTTTCTCTAAGGTAGGACAACACTATTCGCAAGTGTTTCTCATGTTCTCTTTTGTTCTTGGAATAGATGAGGATGTCATCTAGAAAGACTTGTAAAAATTGATCTAAGTACTTTCGAAATACGCCATTCATGTGATTCATGAATATTGCTGGCGCATTGGTCAATCCGAAAGGTACTACGACAAATTTGTAATGTCTAAACTGAGTTTGAAAGGTAGTTCTTGGGATATCACCTTCCTTAATCCTTAACTGATGATACCCTGATCACAAATCAACCTTTGAGAATATCACTGCTCCTTTCATCTAATTGAAGAGGTCATCTATTCGTGGCATTGGGTACCTATTTTTCACTGTAGCATGGTTCAAGTCCCTATAGTCTATACATAGTCGTAAGGATCCATCCTTCTTCTTTACAAAAATTACTGGTGCACCCCAAGGTGAGACACTGGGCCTTATTAGCCCTAAGTCTAGTAACTCTTTCAACTGCATTTGCAATTCAAAAAGTTTCGGTGTTGTCATCCTATATGGAGTCTTGGAGATTGGTTTTGCACTAGGTTTTAGCTCAATAGTAAAATCAAGCTCCCTCTCAGGAGGTAACCCTGGTAACTCATTCGGAAAAAACATCCTTAAATTATGACAATACCGGGTACTGATCCAATGAGGGTCCCTTCCTTTCATTCACTGCTTCCACTACATACAATCGACACCCTTGTATTAAGCATCGCTTAACCATCATAGTTGATATAAAGCGTAATGACACTTTTCTCCGTACACCCTGGATCTCTACTGGCCTTCCTTCGTCGTCGACACAAAGCACCCTCTTTACGAAACAATCTACCAAAGATCGATGAGCTGCTAACCAATCCATTCTAATGATTAGGTCATATTCCCCGAGAGCAGTGACGTATACCTTCAACCTGGTAGTACACACTCCCAGGTCTACTATACAATTATCGACACTAGATCCTACCGCTTGTTTTTCCCCCGAATCCATCTCAACTTGTTTAAAGTCATCGTGCTCGTAGGCTACCAACCCACTCTTTTCTAATGCAGATGGTGAAATGAAACTATCTGTTGTACCAGAATCAAACAAAATATTAACATTGATATGATTTAGCGTACCTGATGATTCCACCACCGTGGATTGATGTTCGGCCTGGCAGTTATTAACTACTGCGTAAATCTAGTGGCTGCTACTTGCTCTCCCCATCGGTGTCTTTCCTTCTCTATGCATGAACCCTGATTGTAACTCTGGGTAGTCACGCTGGTAATGGGGTCCTCCGCACCCCCAACAGGTAACATGAGATTGAACCTGTGCACTGTTATGTCTTTGTTTCTGAAATGAGTTCCTTCCCCTGGAACCCCTGCCCCTACTAGTTGTTCCTTGAGATGGTTGTGGACCTGTCTGCATTGTTGGCAATGAACGAGATGCTGAACTCATTTCCATTGAAATCCCTGTGGCTACTGTCCTTGGCGCAACTCTGTTACCATATGGCGGTGGCCTTGAGCCCCCTCCCCTAGGAAATGTCCTCGAGGCCTTTCCTATGAATCCAGGACGATGCGGAAATGTCGGTCTTGTACCCTCATGTAAGTTCATGCGTTTCTCTGCATAACACGCATTTTCCACCGATTCTGCTACTGAAGATGGTTTCCACATCCGCACCATAGCTCTTATCTTAGGGTTCAATCCATAGATGAAGCGCTCTACCTGTCATTGGTCATTATCCATATACAAAACATATTTGACCAGTTCCATAAATCTGATCTCATATTCTTCTACAGTTCTATTTCCCTGTACTAAGGCATGAAATGCCCCTACCTATTGTTCCTCGTAGTATGCTGGTAGATATTTCCTTCGGAACATCTCCTCGAAAAGTTCCCAAGATAATGTGTCTGTGGTAAGGTGCAGTTGTCTTTCCAGGTTGCCCCACCAGTTCAAGGCATTGTCTCTTAGCTGAAAAATTGCGATCTTTTCCTTTGAGTTGGATGCATAGTCCCTTAAGGAAAAACAACTTGTCGTGCCTTCCAACCATGCTTCTACGCATTCACTGGCACGACCGTCGGCAAACTCTGGAAGTTTGATCTTCTGCAATTCTTGCATGATGTCTTCGGGTGGAGGTCCTCCCCCTGAATCCCTTGACGCTTTTGGATTACCCGTTCCAGATGGTGGGGGTTCCACTTCAGTCCCTGTCTATTTTCACCCCTTTAAAGTCTCATTAATGGCTTCCAACGAGCGCAATATGAGAGCTAGTTCGGGCAATGGTGGTGGTGGCGTTGGTGGTGTTGGTAGTGCTTGTGACGATGCTCCCCTGCCTCGACTCCCTCGAGTCCTGACCATCCTGTATGCTTTAACCTGCATCAACCAAATTTGTCAGGATAAGTTCCAGGACATTTCAAATTGGTGCTACTCAAACTAGAAATAGGGTTAGGCGTAAGTTTTCTTTACTTGTCTGTAAACAGACATTACTCCTTTAGGGGATTGGCTAGGTTAGGATTAGGATTAAGCGTCTAAGCTTGATTTCTTCGCCCCTATAAAAAAAACTATTGGTTCCCTTGCCCCGTAGCTACTCTATCCTTGCGCCATACTCGCCAATTCCTATGCTTACTCTCCTAGTGCGTATTTCGCCTTCTTCTTGCTTGTCCTAGTCTAAGTCCTTTTAACTTTTCACTTATAACTAAATATCCTCCGATGCTTGACTCGTGAGATTTTCCCTGGCACCTAGTTTTGGCGTCATCAAATGTTGCATTGATATTTAGCGTTGAATTTGACTAGTTGAATGGAGTGGAGGGACTTGGTTCTTGGCTCAATGAGTTGTGTGTACGGTCTCGTGAGCCCGACGCTTGGACAATCAAAGTTTATACTTGGGATACAAAGATCAGCAGCGCTAAATAAGCCTTTACCTTGATTTCCGGTGCATTTACTAATTATGATTCAAGTTGGTTAGCTGGCTTCGGATCAATAGATTAGGTAATAAGCCAGTTAGTCTTAATCTTCATACTGTATCTTCCTAAA
Source organism: Picea engelmannii (assembly GCA_009831015.1). Taxonomy (NCBI): domain Eukaryota; kingdom Viridiplantae; phylum Streptophyta; class Pinopsida; order Pinales; family Pinaceae; genus Picea; species Picea engelmannii. The sequence goes on from ML781302.1 coordinate 151,421, forward strand.
AATAATACCACTTTAATTCCTACAGTGTTACCATTAATCTAATTAAATATAAGAATTTATTTGTAAAGACTTATGAGGGTGTGTTGGCGTTAGTGTTCTTCTTAAGGCGCTTCACTTGGTGGGTGGTCTTGGGTTCAAAACCCATTGACCCTCTAACATTTTAATTAACTTTAATGTATTTTACTTTACACTAAATATACAATTAATTTAATTATATATATATATATATATATATATATATATTTTTTTTTTATTTATTTTTTAATTAGTTACTCTAATAATTTTAAAGTTACTTAATTATATTAAAAAAAATTACTTTATACTAAATTATCATAAATTAATTAAAACTAAATTAACCTAAATTACTTTTATACCAAAATAATAAATAAAAATTTAAATGAGAACTCATGCACAATTTATAAAGGAAATTTAAAATTGAAGAAAATCAAAATAATTAAAAAAAAAGTGCAGGCACGCATGGATTCCACGTGCCCGCCATGCTTCCTCCAGCATATTCCTGACGTAAACCTAACCCTACATGTACTCTCTCATTATTCCCTAACCCTAATCGCCCTGCTGCCTATCCCTTTCGCAACAACGACCAAGGTTTTCTTCTCCCTAACTCTGCAACTGCAGGCTCCTCCCTTGGTGACTCGATGCTCGGCTCTGAGCGCTAGTGCATGACATGATAATAGGACTCCATTGGCTATCATCTATTTCCATATATTACACTGAATGGACATAATTATCTATGAAATGAAAAGGGATTTAATAAAACAGAGCCAAGGGATTTGGAAAATAGTTAATTTTCCTGGAGTAGACGAGAGAGGTCGATGAGTGAATCCTGTAACTCAAATATAACAACAACAAAGGCTACGTTATTGGGTGCAAGGATCACCGATTAGATTTTACGTAGATAATTCCACAGTATTGGGTACGAGGGTCTCTCAGTAGGGTTTAACTAGAGCATGTGGGGCTGTTTTTATTTATTTATTTATTTATGTGCTATTATTTTTTTTTGTTTTGCGGAGAAGGCGTGCACTACATAACTTAGGATTCTGATCTCCCTCTCCTGGGATCTTCCCTTGGAACCTTCTCGCCTTCTGTGTGTTATTACTTACTGTTATGGTATATGATAGTGTTTCTGTGCAGTTTCTTTTTCATTGTTGGATGCTAAGTTTTGGCTGGTCGACTCTCTTTCCAGCGTTTTCTATTCTAATTTAAAAGCATCTGAATGTTTCGTCCTCTTAAAATTTGAGAAATATGTTTTCTGTTGGTTATTTATTTCCTGGTGAGACGACATTCTTGCTATTCGGTGATGATGAGTTTGGATACATGCTTTTTGATATCTTGGAGAAAATAATGTAAATAATAAGGGCATGCGTTTTGATGTTGGGGCTCGAACTACTTTGGCATTTGTCACGTTGTGCGTGGGACTATGGACGATTAGTGGGTTGTCTTGCGACTTATGTTTTCATTCTTACATGTCTTGGTAAGTGACGATTGGATTGTGGTTGTGTGCTTAGAAATATGGGCTCGATGGCATTCGAATAAATCCTAAGGATTTTTATTTAATCATTAAGGACTGATGGTGCACGTGAATTCATGTTTTACAGAATTCATGGGAAATCTGAGGGTTGTATACCCTGGCATACGCTACCATCCTATCATATGCCCCAAGCGCAAGGTCTCATGGAGATTTTGGATATAATTTGGATGGATTTCTATGTCTGAACCCCGAAGGGTAGCAGCCTGTTCAGGGTGCAGCGGGATGAGGACTATTGGGAGCTTATAATGCCGGTATTGAGAAACTTTTGGTGGAAACACATTCAGCCTTCTAAGAGACTTTGTGCCACTGGAAAACATAAATATGTATCGAAGCTGAAGTTGACTGCGAGGCATAAATTGTTTGAGGTCATAAGGAGAAAGAATGAAGCCCTCATTCGAGATTCCAGATTGCTTGTCAAGGAATTCTATGGGGACCAAGATAAGATCTTAAAGCCTTTGTCTTGAATACAAAATACAGATTGCTTTTATATAATTCTGTTCAATTTCCTGCCTACTCCTGTACTTTGTATATAGTTAAGTCCAAGTCACCTGGCTTGTGTTTATGTTAGATATTGGCAAAATGAAATTATGGAAAAAAATTAGCCAGTGCAAAAGAAGATGAAAAAGCTCGCCATTAAATTTATCAAAGAGTGTTGAGTGAGTTTTGTTTATAACCATAGTTATCATTTTCTGAAAGTTCGACAAGTTCAGGAGGCGGTAAGTTCAACAAAGCTTAGGATTTTAAAAAAAAAAGTTTGAAAGGTTCATATGAAAGCTTGAAATTATGGAATTTGTAAAGTTATGCATTCTACTGAAATCAAAAATATTGAATTCATACCCATAACAATACAAAATTATTTATTCATCCAATGCATTAATAAAATTTGTGACATAGTACTACCATCTATTGTTTAGAGGCTAGGCTCAAATGAAAATTAAAACAACCGCAACTTCAAAATCTACTTCAAGAGTGAAACTCACATCCAACACCTTCAACAGTGCATTAGGGTTTTTCAAAGGGAGGCATCTACGTCATTCTTTCACATGACCCTAATTTGAGGTTGTCGTTATGGCCATCAGAAGATGCAGCCAAGAAGAGAACAAGAAGAGAGAGGCAGAGTTGAGCCCATGGCTCTCTATGTTTGTTCTTTGCTACTAGACCATAGCCAGAGTTGGCTGCCCCGTCGAATTTGATTTCTATTCCAAGTTATTCCCAGTTATTTTCGTGTTATTCTTAAGTCCAGTGCCAAATTTTCAAAGTTGTCAAGTCACTCCTCAGTTGGTGCCTGCCGAGTCATTCCCAAGTACAAGTCTGAATGTGTTCATAGTAGAAGTTGATGCTATGCTTTGAATCTCAATAGTTGAAACATTCTTGTCTCTACATTTGACAGTGTGTTTTCATGAGACCAACATTTGTGCCAATATACCAGGAGAGCTTGACATATATGTTTAAAGTTTAAACCCGGACATGATTCATTTTATATAGTTAAAAGTAATCTTGACTGGGAGAGAAATGCACCTGGGTCCAATGCATGCCAATCAATTCTATTCTTGCTATTTCTAGCTTGAATTTAGAAGCTTAGGTTGTATGCTTTCAGGTATTTACAGGTCCAAAGTTCGAAACCACTCGTAAGCAGGTATCTTTCATTTTCCAGGGTGAGAAATTTGTAAAATTATTTTGTGGCAGATTTTATATTGATTAACTATTTAATTCTTTAAATACCACAATATTAGAGTAGTAACAAAAGAAAACAAAGAAGGGACCATGATCTATACATAACACATGCATTGTTATAGATTTATTATTTATATTTGTGTTAAAAATTTTGTGCTTGGTTTGCAGGTTAGGCGGAGTTGGAGCTGGAGTTGGAGCTGGGAAATTGGCCCTTAAGGCCCCAGTGCTTCAAGCTGAAGATCTAATACCATGTGTAATAACCTAATATTGAATTAAGCCTAAAAATACTCATAAATTTAAACAGATAAAAATGACTTCTAATTAATTTTTTTTCATTCATCATATAAGTAGCAAAAATTCATATAACAACATGCTAATAATTTTGAATAACCATTACATATTCATGAGAATGTGTACCTAAGAATACTTCTGTGTGATGCTAAATTCCTGACCTCTGAATGTCCTCCTTGCTGCTTTTCCCTACTGCTCTGCCCAACCTGTTGCTTTGACCAAACTGTGCCCCAAAACCGAGTTTTCCTCCCTGCCAACTAGGAATAGAGCCTGTGCGGCTCCCTAGCTCCAGGATACCATCAGGAATCCTGGCCCCCGTGCCCAAAATCCCTAGCAAACCAGTGACCCAGTAACGACCCTTCCCCACTACATAACTCAAACTCTCTCTAACAAATCCAAGAGAACGCTCAAAATCATCCCCCCTCCTTCCGTAAGCCTCCTCCTCATATGCCTCCTTCCCCTTTCCTTATCCCCAAATTCATTGTCTTATCTGATTATTAATACTCCTTATCTGATTATTAATGTTCCTTATCCAATTATTAATGCTCCTTATCCCCTCCGTATACGTAATCCTTTAATTTAAACAATTAAATTTATTAACCCTTTTAAATTTAATACCCATGTCATTGAATGTAATAGGTAATTAATTAATTAATTAATCAATCAAATTATAAAAATTAATTAATTAATAAATATCTAATTAATATCATTATACCAATCAGTCCCCGAGGTGTAGGACAGTCGGTGACGGAGTGTGTTGTTAAGCCACTCCATGATGTTAAAGTCATCGGTTCGAAACCTGCGGGGACAAAAAATCCAACCATGTTAAGGGTTGGTGTGGCTCAGGCCGGGTGCGATCCCCGGGTGATTTTGACGGCTTAGATGCCCCCGAGTCGCGGTTTCTCAAGCCACAGGTTAATTGCAGGTCCTGCACAAATTAACAAACAAAAAAAAATATCATTATACCAATCTTTGTTTAGTTAATAACATGTTAGAAAAATTAATTACCTAATAAATTTTTACTTAATAATCCCTAAACGTATATTCTACTAGGGTTGTTACAGAAATGTTGGGAAAATCATCATCCTTGAAGGCTCAACATGTGTTGACCTTGTGCAAGTTCATGATGTCTAGTTCCATAGTTCATAACGTTCCCATGAATGAATACCCACTTCTAGTGCCACACTCTAATGCTTCTACACTATAATCACATCTATAACTCATTACTCCCTTTTACTAGGGATTCCTTCTTGACCACACCAAGCTTGTCCCTGAAGTACACAAACTTCACTCTTGATAGAGGATTCGTCAACACATCTTCTATATTCTCATCTATAATGACATACTGGAGATTCATTCATAGAAAATTTTAGGGGTGGAATTTTGCTCATGGGCGAAATTAGGGGGTTTGAAATTTTGGTTGGGCGAATTATTTAGATAGATTATTTTGAGGGGTTTTCTTATATATAGCCCCAAATTTATTTTCCAAAAATTATATATAAAACTATTAGCCCACGGATATTTGTGAGGGAAGAGAATGAAAATCCATTTTCGTCCCTTAAAATTTGAACCAAATCCTCCAATTCATCTCGATTTTCTGACAATGGCAACGATTCAGAGGTATTTCTCACCATTTTGTGGTAACAAAAACGATTTAGAGGTATTTCTCCCCATTTATGGTAACATAAATGATTTAGAGGTATTTCTCCCTAATTTATTGGATTTCTCCCTAATTTATTGTATTGAAACTTTAACTATTGTATTTCTAGGAACAACATACAAAAGGATTTCCTTAAATTTAAAGGGTCTATTCTATTTTTGCATTATGTTTGATGTATATGTGAAGAGCTTCTCTAGTGCAACTATTTCTAGGTATTTTTTTTTTTATGAATTTAATTTCTTATGAGTAGCTTCATTACTAAAATTGGTTATTCGAGATTGTAATTGTTAGATAATTAATATTCTCTAGTGCAACTATTTCTAGGTATTTGTTTTTATGAATTTCACTTCTTATGAGTGGCTTCATAACAAATATCTAGTTATTTGAAATTGTAATTATTAGATAAATAATATTCAAGCAATGTTATGTCCAAATTTTATTAGAAAACTAAATCTATTGAAACTTTGTAAAAGGTACAATTTTGTAGGGTTAGATAATTTAGCGTGAATCTAATATTCTAGGGGGAATTTTCCTAAGAAAACTATATTTTCCATTTATATTTATTCTTAAGTTAACTTTGTTTATTATTAACTAAAAATCATGTTTTTATTTGTGGATGATCCAAATATAAACTCCTCCCATTTAATAACATTTTTGGTTTAAATTTTTTTGAACCTAAATTCAATAAGTTATTGCTTTAAATGTAAACACGAATTGAAGGGTGGTAAAAATATTGGCACATCATAAATATTTTGTTTTATAGGAAATGATGAACATTAAATTTTAACCCCCACTAATCCTTCTTTCAACACTGCAATTCCAATTTAGCTTATTTTGGATTTCAATTCGAGGATACTTATATGAATATACTTCTTCAAGTTTATGATTATCATGAACAAACATAGGTATGTGACATGCTTAGAATTGATGATTATTATCTTTTTTTTATCATTATTTATAGTCATCCCAAGTTTAATGCGAAAATATTTAAAAATTTAAGCTTATTTTCAAGTTCATGAGGCTTCCTTGTTAAAAGAATAATTTGATCTATATAAAGGAGGAGGAGAATAACTAACAATGTAAGGTTAGTTCCCACATACTATGCTTCCTTTAGGAAATCTTATAATTTTCCTAGTATGCAAATTTGAAAAGGGGTAGGGGACAAATTACAATAATTATTGACCTTTGTATCATAATTAATTTCTTCCAACCAACCCTCATTTCATTTAACTTTGGAAATGACTCTCTCAGATAGCCTTATCATTTCACTCACTTGGGTCTAGCTCAAGTGATAGAGAGGAGAAGTTGCTAGACTCCCCCACCTAGCTTGACATCTCACTTATGACATGTTCTCTATTAATGAAAAACAAAAATAACATTAATGAATAGTAATCACCATCATCTTCATAGTTTCTAATTATTTATATAATATTTATCTTTGTGAAAAAAAAAATAGTAGTCTACTTTGATCAACTGTATCCAAAATGTTTTATCGAAAGTAGTCAAAAGAAACTTAAATAATATTAATCCGAAATTGTATTAGAAAACTAAATCTATTAAAACTTCTTACAACTTAGAATCTTGTAGGATTAAACAATTTAGCTTGAATCTAATCTATTAGGGGGGATTTTCTTAATCAAAGCATATTTATCTTTAAACATCTAGATAAACTATGTGTGAACCTTCATTATTTTAGCTATATTTTTCCCTAATGATGGGTGAAGTGTCCACTTGAAACATGTAATCTTCAAACAAATTGCACAATTTATATCTAGAAGGTTCAAGCACATCATGACTAATTATGAAAACCTACACGACTCAAAGTGTATTTTCCATTTTTGTTTCTTATTAAGTTAATTGTGTTTCTTATTAAGTTAAACATCATGTTTTTGTTTTGTATCATCCAAATGTAAACTACTCCCATTTAATAACATTTAGTAATTTTTAATCCAAAAATTAATAGACTATTAGTTTATGTAATTGTAAATTGAAGGTAGTAAAAATATTGACCCTATGAATATTTTGTTTGATAGGAAACTATGAATATCAACTTTCAACACTTAAATAATAACCAAATATATAAGAGAAAACTAACAAATTATGGATTTGTTACAAATTGTAGAATATGATGTAATGTTAATTGTTTTAAATAGATTTGTTTTACCACAAAATAAAACATAATATATATATATATATATATATATATATATATATATATATATATATATATAT
>ML781302.1:158891-169220 GCA_009831015.1 Picea engelmannii
TATAAAGATTTTGAAATATTTGAAATATGATCACCTAGCTTACTTTGGTTTTCATTGGTTGACATGTTATAAATAGTATTTTTAGTACAAGTGCACTAGAAAATGATTCACCTTGTTAAATTTCCAAATATTACGAATTATTTTCCCCCATAATGTGATAGGTGTTGTCATTTTTTTAATTTTTTATTTTTTTCTTGAGGTTAGCAACAATAAGAGGTAAATTTCATCTTGTAACTAAATATTAATAGCATCATTGTAGTAAACCAATGGGATACTCTCCACTAATGGGATACCAACATGTATTAGAGGGATAGGGAAGGGCATATAGTTCAGTTTTCCTCAAATTGTCCTCATAAATAATACAACCCTAGACTTAATAACCATTCAAAATCATCAGTGAAAGGTCCTCAGCTAGAAGGGTGCAGACACGCTTGCCCAATTCCTCAAGGAGATGAAATTTTAGGATGTTCCATCATGCAAATGACACACTAATTGGGAAATTGGATGTTTTGGGTGCATGAATACACCAAGGGGATTTCCCAAGAATGAGGGGAAGAATGGAGAGGAACTACCCAATAGAAGGGGTGTGTCACGATAGAATATGAGTTAGATCAGCATGGAGTGCACAAGGTTGGTCACACAAGAGAGGTTGAGGTGTGTCGACATGAATAGCATGGACAAGGTTGGGGTAATCCATTCCCAAGTGACGTTAAGGTTGATGAGAACATGGTTTCATTTGGGAGTGTTCGTCTGCGAAGGGGCATGTTGGTTATTTTGGGTGTATTGGTTCGAGAAGGGGTGCAACACACCTAAAGGAAACGAGGATTCACGAAGGGGTGCGACACACCCAAATGAAATGAGGATTCATGAAGGTGACATTTGGATTTCCTATCAAAGAACAATGGAACACAACCAAGAAGGCATAGTGAGGACAGAAATATCAACACCAAATGTTTTAGGAAGATTCAGACAAGGAGGTTCGAGCTCCCTTAAGGAGCTAAGTAGCTCCACATAGAAGGACTTGTGCTTCCTTGAGATAATTCTATGGACAAATTTTGGGAGACCTTCTTTGGGTTGAGTCTAACAGAAGGCAGGGTGACTTTTGAGTTTGGGGAAGTCTTCTCGTAGGTCTGGAAAGGCATGCTATGAGGAAGAACCATAGGTCTATGTGAAGTCTTGCGATATAGAAGAAATTGTGAGTATGTGATGGACACATGTTTGGGGTGCATTGCAAGAGTTGTGAATGTTGTTGCAGCGAATGAGTCTTAGGGTTATGAATCTATGTACGATTGTCTTGGTGATGTGAGGCGAGCCGTGTGACTCTGCCCAAGTTGTAAACTAAGCCAATAGTTCTCATATTGTAATTTTTTCTTAATACTAATACTTAAATAGGTGTTAGGCATGTCTTGTGTCACCCACACTATATTTTTGCATCTCTTGCTTGTTTCACATGTTCATGGATGTATGATTCAATGAATAATTTTTAAGTTGTTAACAAATCATCTAACTATAAATGTGATTTTCACTAGAGTAGGAGTGTGATTTGCACATAACATAGAATGGAGTTTGGGTATGCTCTAGGTGAAGATATGTAGTCCGAGCGAAGTATTATTAGTGTTTCCAAGTAGCCAACTAAGAATTGTTGCGGTGTTGCACTTTCTTAGTAGGTGCACGATCCTAAGTTTTGGTCAAGCATCATTTGGGAACATGACAATTGGGATAACAAGTTTTTGAAATAGAAGCTTCATTTTTCCTAGAAAAAAAAACTGGCCTCCTTACAATTAATTTGAAGGTGGAAAAAATATTTCCAACCTCGACTAATCCTTGTTTCAACACTGCAATTTCCATTACGATTATGATGTATGTCAATTCTAATATACTTGTATGAAGGTACTTCTTAAACTTTCTAATTATCATGAAAAAACTTAGGGCATGTGACATTCTTAGAATTGGTGATTATTATGTTTTCTTTATCATTATTCATAGTCATTGCAAAGTTAGTGCAAAAATATTTACAAACTTTAAGTTTCTTGTTGAGGTAAAGAGGATTCATCGTTAAAAGAAAATTTTGACTTGAATAAAGGAGGAGGAGTATGACTATTAATTTGAGTGTAGTTCCCATATTATATGTGTCCTTTGGCCAATCTTCTAAGTTTTCTAGTACATAAATTAAAGAAAAAAGTAGGGGACAAAGGACATTCTATCTTGACCTCCATATCACAATTAATTTCTTCCAACCAACCCTTACTTCTTTTAAATTTGGCAATGACTATCTCATATAACCTTATCATTGCAGTCAAGGGGGTCTAGCTCATGTGATAGAGAGGAGACATTTCTATACTCCCAACTTGGGTTTAAATATCACTTGTAATATGTTCGCTCTTAACGACAAACAAAAGTTAACATTAATGAAAAATTATCATCATCATCATTTCTAATTATTTATATAATATTTATATTTTTCTGAAATAAAAAAAATAACATTACACTTTGATCACTATGTCTCCAAAATGATTGTTCAAAACAAATAAAGATAGCATGTTGTCAAAAGAAACAAAAATTTAAATCTTTGTGGATGTTATATACACTTTATTTTCATTAAATAATTCAATTCATGAATGTTGATTTAACTTGCAATACAAATCATCAATACTAGAATGTTTGAAGATAACAATGATTACTTCATGTTATGGCATATATGTTATCATGTATCACAAAATTAAAGATGGAGCTAGTTCCTAAATTAAGTGTGGAGCTTGTCATAAATAATGTTTACTAATGAGCTTGTCTTATTAATTGTTAATGAGCTTGTCTTATTAATTGTGAGGCAAATTTGTTAATTACATTTTTACTATTATAGAATATAGTTTCATATCATAAATACTATTAATATCACAAAAACATAAAAATTAAATATTTAATTAATATAATTAATAAAAAAATTTCTTAAGACAATTATTCCAAATACTTGTTAATTAAAACAAAGAAAAAGAAAAAAATCAAACTATGCTTTAACAATAGTGTATACATATATAGAGAGGGGGATTCCACATACAATCAAAGTTGAATAAAATCTCATTAGTATATTTTGGTTGGGAAACTTTGATGGGCGTTTGTTGATTCACATATTTTGTGATTTTGAATATGTAGAATATGTGATTTTGGCAATGCAAAAAATGAAAAATAGAAAAAAATTACAAGTAACAAGTATAAAGTAAAATTTAATCTTATAACATTTTTTAAGGACATTAAACAAAATTCAAATATCAACTTCCAATAATTTTCTATTGTATTAATATCTTTATTAGGTATAGATTGGTTTAAGAAATATTATAAACTAAAAGTTATATATTTGTGTTTTGTTGATTATTAAATGTTATTATATTATTAAAAAGATAATTGATTTAATATGTTATATTTATATAGAAAGTGTCGAATTACTAACATATTAAATTATATGCCTAAATTTCTTAGAACAAATTCTTTAATATATATATATATATATATATATATATATGTTGTGTTTTTTTGCCATCAATTGTTTTTAGTGATACAATAATAATAATAATAATAATAATCTACTTCTAAAGTCACTACCAAGCCAAATACTAAATTGGTGTATAAGATTCACTTCTTTGTGGAACATGTTGTTTTTTTTAACAGAAATGGTTGAGAATTTATATTAAAATAGAGATTTGTATTGTCGCACATTACAAAAAATAGAGCTTTGAGTTCTTTGGACTATGCCTAGAAATCTATATGACTAATGTATTCTAATTGAACTAGTGAAACTGGTCCAATAGGAACTATTATTTTTCCATGTAAAAATGACAACATATGAAGACAAAATTAACAAAAATTTATAGGCCATCAAAAAACCTTTCTAAAGGTTGTGAGAAGCTTTTGTATTATCTTGGAAAATTGTTGGATTTGCTTCTAGTTGTTGGTTTCCTTCTCCTAGGTTGGATCGTGTTGGATCCATCAGTGGAGAAGGAGGACTTGAGGATGGTCGTTAATTGTTGCAAACTGAAAAGGTGAGGGGAGTCTTGATTCAATTGATTCATTGGAGTTTGTTGGATGTTGAGGGAGATCGAGTGGATTTACCATATGCCGAGTGAGTTCTCCTATATGTCTGGTGTTCCTGTTGATCCCACACAGAGCTACTGCAAGATCTAGATTATGCTTGAATTCCTGTTGATGCAGTTGGACTTAGAAGTTGGCGATATCACTCTGAAGTTCCTAGTTTTCCCTTTTAGATTCCCTAAGACGTGAATCTATTCTTTCTTCTGTATTCTTGATATCCATTTGCAAATACCGAAATTGATCTCTTAGTTCCTCAGAGACATGGGACAGGTAGGTGTAGGGTGCTCTGGATCTCCGCCACATGATGGAGAGAGGACGCATAAGCACAATGTATTGGAGTTCTTTAGAGATATGCATATATGTTCTTGGAGGGTGTTGTTCCTGAGTTTATACTTAAGGATTCAAAGTATAATGTCAAGGCATCCAAAAAATAGAGAGAATTTAAGATATGGAAAGAAAAATCAATTCTTTAGGGAAAGAAGCTATGGTTGATTCCTAAGCTATCTTTGCCTAGCTTCCCCACGTTCTTGGATGCTTATGTCCTGTTCAATTATTGTCCATGAACATTCAAGTTCAACCCGGGTGTTAGCAGTCTCTAAGATGGTATTAAACAAGGTTAAACCAAGGTTGGTCTGATGTGTAAGACTAGGTTCTATATTAGGTTGTCTTGTGACAGGTACAATCATGGAGAAAAGAAAATAAAAAGATCCGTTTTTTTTATGTTTTATTTTTCTATTTTCAATTATATGAGAAAGATTCCTAAAATTGAATTAATGGTATAACAATTCAGAGGTCATTTTCCATGTCTGGGTCAAATTTGAAAATAATGAATGTGATGAAAGAAAAACATAAAGTTGTTAAAACAAAGAGAGGCATCAATCACAGAAGAATATCACTATGATACAGAAGAAGGAAAATGGATGTGATAGTTTTAATGAAGCATAAAATGTGGTAATCTAACTAACTCTCAGGTCTTGTGTTTGCTAATAGAAAACATAGAGGAAAATCTGTAAGCAATCAGATAACCAAATAAACATATAACCACAGTAGATGTTGTACTAAGTTGTGATTAGGCATTCATAAAAGGCATACGAATAAAGATGTTGGAATGTGAAAGAACAAAAGAACACATAACTCAGGATTGAGGAAATATGGAGTCTTTGGTTTGCAATTGTCTTAATTCTCAAAAAGGAGAGATTTCTTCATTTCCATCGGCCAAGAAAAAACCATCTTTAAGTCTTTTGAAATTATATTTATACAAAAGGTTACCATCCCTAGACGCTTGGAATTCTCCTTACTCCTAGTTGCTAATGGTTACAGAATGAAAACTTTAACCGTTTCACTTGGTTACTTTTTATCTCTCTCTCATATTGGCAGAACGGGCATGCATGTGTTACTTCATTATTTACTTAAAGTACACCCTTCACTTTCCTCCAGACACTCGACGCACCTGCTTATAAACTGTACTAATATTCCTGAAGGCTATGTCACATCCTTTGCCTAAAAAAGATACATCTTTCTATGTAATTTTGGAAACCTGTCTTCAATCCTTTTACCTTAAAAATTTATTGACTGCAACTGTAAATTTGGCTTTACCAACCATCTATCCATTTGAGCGACATTAACTTATTTCAACTGTGAAATTTCAATATGAGCTTCATTTGATCTTTCTTTGATGTCCAATTGATGCTTTATAATGTTTATTTGTCGTAGTACTCTAGCACAATCGTCCTTTTCAATACCCAGTGATATTTTATCTACCAAATCAAAAGCTTGAAACACTGCTATATTTACAACCTGGCTTTCAATAGTACTCAATTTAGCTTGCAAGTGCCTTACTAATTCTTCTGATTGGATGGCATACCCTTGAATTGCTTGAGAAGTCTTGTGTACTTCTTCAAGATTAGATTTAAGTTGTTGAATTTCTTTTCTCTCTTTGGCTCTGGCCTGTTCGAGTCCTTTACTGACCTCTTTTTTTATATTATTCTCTGTATTCCTTATTTGATCTCGCAGTTTATTTATCATCTGATTCATTTTCCTTAGCCTTTATTTCATATTATCAACAGAGAATAAGTTGTCCTTTCCAAAATCTCCCAAAGAGCCTACCACCTCTATAGAAAAATCTTCTTCTTCCAATTTTTTCCCATCTAATAATACTCTGTGTTTTTTTACCATTGCGCCCTGTCTCATGTGCATTTATTTCTTCACCACGACCTTTCTTTTCTTACTGAAAAAGAACTCTGTGGGAGGTAGCTCCTCGAAAAGGATAGGCATGAAATTACTTATGAAAATTTCCTCTGTATTAGGGTTTCCTTTGGTGAACTGTAATGGTATGAAAACTTCAATCGGGTTGCCGATTTTTTTGAATGAGTTTTTCCCTGCCTCTTCAGTAGTTGATTTATCAGGAAAAGATGACGGTTTATCTTCTCTATTCTTTATTATTGTCTCTTTTTGATCTTTTCCCTGGTTGTCTAATATCTCTGTCTCTAGGATATTTCCCTTCTGAGTTGAGACCTTAGCTTTCTCTAGGTTTTCCATGGTTTCTTGTTTGGTAGGGCTTCCATCTTCTGGATTTCGGGTCTCTTCTTGTTGTGTATCTAGATATTTTAGGATTTTCCCTTGTAATACTTTGGGTAGGCCACTTCTTCAGTGTTTTTGGAAATTGTAAAACTCAGCCATTTCACTAGGTAACAAAGATCGAACTCGTCTCAGAATGTCTTGGTAAGATCTTACCCGTCAGAACATTTCATCATGAGGGAACTCTTCATGTTCATACTTTTCATGATTGCAACCAACCATATGGTTTCCCACGACCCTCTGTGGGTCATGCTTATTGAATTCAATGTTAACCAACTTTATCTCTTCTAAAGTTGCAGCCTTCACCTTGGAGTGACCAAAATCCACTAAGGAAAATGAACCAATAAACAAAGGAAAAGATGGCCATACCTTTTTCTGCACGACTTTTAGCTCTTTGGTAATCCCATCAAGTATAGTTTGTCATGCAACTTCACGACACATAAGTTTGTTTGGTAAAAATTGTGGTAATGCATATGGAGGGACCGAAAAGATGAAAACTCTTATATAAGAGAAATGTTCCTCTATGTACCAATCTGCCACTTTACCCAGGCTAACCATAACCTTGTATGATATTCTTAGTGGTAGGTGACCAAATATAACAATATGCATCAGAATCACTACCCAATTAAATATTTCATAAAAGAAATCTTTTTCCCTATCTTCCCAGAGCTTTGAATGGTAATCATGAATTGGTTCTACACTGTCTCGAGTCCAACTCCGGCTCGTCAACATGAAATGTGTCATGAAACAGATAGCATCCATAACATAAGTTGACATAAAGAATGAAGTTGGTTTCCCTTTGGTTTTTTTTATTTGGTATTCTGAGATTTCGCTAGCCAGATTATCTGACAATATCTTTGCTTAGTCAAAAGAAAATCCTTCCACCACTGAGTGAATAATGGGAACCCATGGTAGAAACAAATGGGTTGTGTTCTCTTTTCCATAAATTCTACACATCATCATGGCTATATACATGAACTGTGCTTCAAGCGATGAGATGGAATATACGTTGTGAGATTCGGCTTTGAAATTTTCAGGGCGTGAACACCAGTCTTTAATCAAGTTGGAAAGACTCTTTTCATACTGATCACACTCCTTATTATTAAAATTCACCACAAAAATGGCGTTATAAACGAAGTTTTCTATTGCGGACAATTTATACATGACATGTATGTGTTCCAGTTGAAACGACCCAACAACTACTTTCTGAGAGTTGAATATTGTTCGAGTCGAGATATCCACATGATCCAACCCCCATCCAATCATGTATGTGTAAGGTAAAAGCCTCGGCCTGGTTGTTATGTTATGCAGTTCTGCTTGAGTGATAATCTTATATTTGGTAGATAAGTTATCCTTTTCATTGTTGCTTGAATCGTCGCAACAGTTTACCACTTCATATTGTATGGTGTTGAACACATGTGTCCAAGTTTTAACTATGTTTATACTTTTGGGTGAAGTATCGAAGATAACTTCTGTGTTCTGGCTAGAACTTTCACCAGTTGTTTTAGGCGCTTTCCGTGGATTCATGATATCAAATTCAAAGTTCTGTCACCTGTTACAGAGAATGAGAATGTAGAAAGCTAGTTATTTCACTAATCCAGCTCTAAGAAAACAAGAAAGTGATTCACAACTAAAAATCTTCTTTGCCTTAAATGCATAAACCATGCATATACCTTCACTGACAACACATTTAATTACTTTAATAAAAAATATTTGGGTGTTACAAATTGATCTTATTTGGAATCATTTCCCTAAATCAAATATTAATGTCATTTATGGTCGATATCTCGGGAAAAGTGTAGAATTTGAAAGTATCCGAGTTAATTTTGAGCAATAGATTAATTAGAGTATAATCCTGATTTAGTACCTTAATTAATCATACCTATCACTTAATCAATTTTCGATGTTTCGGGTCTCCAAGATCTTTAAAGCAGTTTAAACTAAGAATTACGAAACACAAAGTCGCGACATGTTTTAATTAACTATAATCATATTTATCTCTCTTAATTAATCGTGATTAGTTTTAAAATGTCGGGGTTTTGGGTATCGAGACTTCAAATCCTTTATATGTAAGAACATCCTAAATATCAAATTCGTGATGAGATTTACTCTTTTTTAATCTTACTTAATCGTTAATGAACCCAGCTTAACATTTAATACTTTCCTGAGTTCAGGGATGGAGACTTTGAAGATGCTCAATATTGAACCTTCGTACTTCGTGAAACCTCGACTCCGGAAATTTCAAAATCAAACCTTTATATAGATTGATTCATTAATTGAAAAGGTGGCTCCATAATCTGTTAAGACATTTAAACTGTTGGATTGATCGGAGGACTTTATTTCAACGGTGATTATCCAAGTGTGTTTTTGTGCTTCTTTTTTTTATTTAAACAATTTTACTCTAAGGTTTAGAAAAACATATATGTTTCAACATAGTCTCCATCTAGGGAAATCGTCTCCTTGTAGGACAAGAAGAACATGTAGACTGAGTGCCTTTATTGGGTAAATGGAGTAATTATTGAAGTTCTGTGAAACACATTCTGAAAGAAAACAAAAATAAGGACTCAGGACTTCATCCATACCTCCAAAAGTTTTCAAAACTTAATCGTTCATCAATCTTGAATTCAGGCTTTAATTAATTCCTTCTCTTAAACTAATTTTAGAATTTCTCGAGATAATATAAACAACCTTAATCAATCTACCAGACTTTGTTCGATTTTATTCGCATCAAGGCAAGGTGATTTTAATGTTTTAAACAGGGAGTCGTGTGTTAGCTTAGAATGTATATCTAGTCTGAAAAATGAAATAGTTGTCATAGTACGCTATAATACATGTATAACATGTTTATACTGAGAGGGGGGTGAATCAGTATCAAGTACAATTTAAAATCTGTTTCAACTTATACTTAAACCATTCAATTATATCCAATGGTAAATGAACAATAGTATAAGAGTTTGTTAAGCCCTAATATTGGCTCATTACCACTTAATTGGGGCATATTACATTAGTAATTTTATTTTATTTATGTCGGCTTAGGCCATTAGTTGTGATTTAGATTAGTAATGTTATTTTATTTATGTCGTCTTTAGGCCATTAAAACCTCCTAGTCTCCTATATATACCAAGGAGACATTTTCATTTTGAATCATATGGTACTTGAACATTTAAGTGGGGTAAAAGGAGGTTGCCCCCTCGAAGAGGCTTATTATCTGATATTATCTCTTTTTCAGGGTGTCAAGTACTTTTCTTGAGGTTTTTCTATGCTATATTGATGTTTGGTTCTTAACATATGGTATCAGAGCTCAAGGTCTTGGGGTTTCACTGCTACATCTGAGACACCGTGGAATTTNCGCTATAACTTTTTTTATACAACGTTTCAGAAGGAACTGATTAAAGGGTTTTTAGTAGACGGATCAAGGTATGTTGGGTTCAAAATTTAGCTCCTGAGGCCTTATACTTTCGGAGACACAGCCTGTACAATATAGGGTTATGGAATCATCCTGAAATGAGTCATTGAGGAATGTTCTCTATACAAAATTTTATGTAACGTTTCAGACCCTGAAATCTGGGGGCCATTTACAAAAATTAGTTTTTTATCTATGTTAAACATTTTAGCTTCTGGGTCTTCTTAAATTTGTAGATACACCTTGTGTAAGATAGGGTATCTGAC
>ML781302.1:173751-239810 GCA_009831015.1 Picea engelmannii
GGCCATTAAAACCTCCTAGTCTCCTATATATACCAAGGAGACATTTTCATTTTGAATCATCTGGTACTTGAACATTTAAGTGGGGTAAAAGGAGGTTTCCCCCTCGAAGAGGCTTATTATATGATATTATCTCTTTTTCAAGGTGTTGAGTACTTTTCTTGAGGTTTTTCTATGCTATATTGATGTTTGGTTCTTAACAGAGTTACACCAATACACCACAATACACCATGCACAATATATGAGAAATAATCAATAGTTATTGTTCAAGGGAAGTAATGACTTCCAAAGGTAGCTACAACTTCCAAATGTAAAGGGAGGGATAAACCTCCAAGAGGAAGATACAATCCTCCAATATCAAGAGAGAATTGAACTCTCCATCCTTGCCCCTTCCTTCCACCCAAGATTATATGAGAGATAATAAAAATTTACATTAAATCATCACCATCAATCAATCATCACATAGAACCTGATAATGCTTCCTGAGAATTCCTCAATTTCTGAAATTCTTTAATTCTTGGAGTACTCTGATCCTGTAGATAATATTTCTCAATGTATTCTTTGAAACTTCTCCAATTTTCACTCCTTGAATCCTCCCCAAAAAGAGGTTATAGAAAGAATGGTAGACTTTATTCAATTCTGGTCTATTTAGGAGAGTGAACTTGCACATAATGCCCCACACTCAATAATTAACATCCAATTATGAAACTCGTACACAATAAACTAGAGTTTGTACTCTTTCCAATGAAATTTGTCCCACTTCATTTGGATTCTCTATGAAGAAGTTATGACTGTTTTACCCAGAACACCTTAGAACACATCACCAAAAGACTTCATCCTCCCTTGAAATCCGGCCTTCTTTACTTCTTATTTCCTCTGAAATTCGACTTGTATCAAATGAATGTATAATGGTGTTTATTTATACCATTTATGTCACTTCCTTTTAACATTAGGGATGACTTGACACTTTATTATTTTGTAATTCTTTTCTTTAATTATATTAAGGGCCTACATGTACTTCCTTCCTCAATTCACTTTGTCATCTTCAAAAATATATTTCTCCTCAACCATGAGGATCCACGTAACGTGCCACATACCACCAGAAACAGCATGATGTATACTATCCATTCATGGGTGTTGTATATGCATGTGCATTGTCCTTCATGTCCAAATACATTTATCAATCTTGCGGTCCAAAACCCATGACTAGGGTCGACATCAATGACAACAACCAATCTTCCAACATAACAACCTTATAAATATCATAGACATTGCTTCACTGCCAACGATCCTATTCAGTACCTCGATGAAGTTATCTAATTCCCATATTGAATTTCCTTTCATCACTTCAATTAATAACTTTGCATTTAAATGTCGAGATGAGGGAAATCATTTTATGAATTTCCTTTCACCATGTGTCTTATATTTATTCAAACATGAAGTGAGGGAAATCAATTTGTACATAATAAAATATACGAGGGATGATATCCATTTATATTTTAGAAATAGAGGTCTATTAACTCACTTTGATTACTCTGAACTAATCCTCTTCTGAATATCAAAACATCTTCTCTTACCAGGAATTTTTCATGGGGAATATTTATTTTCCAGGGACTTTCCTTGAGTGAATTTAATCATTTTAAGTCTGGTAAAAGGATTAAATAAATTATGATTAACTCAAACATACTTTGTATTTCATCTTAGTCAGGAATATCATTAAAATTCTTTCTTGATCTCGAGTCAAAAACTTGTTCTTAATCTTTTAGAGTCAAAGTGAAATTCTTTTTCTTCTTCGAAGATTAGAAAGAAAAGTTCTTTTTGTAATTAACCCCCCCCCCCCCTTTTTTATTAGGTGACAATATTAACTCAGATGGAACTTCTCACAATTTCACTAATATATTTTTTGAAAAATTTGACATGGGTTAATCAAGACGAAAGTTCATACCTAAGAATTTTCCTACATTTTCTATTAAGCAAATAGTTAGTTTATCACTTGTTTTCAGGGATATTCAATGCGAGTACTGATTCTTGCTAGATACTATCACCCTATTATTAGCCAATATCCTGCAATGATATGGATCATGAAAAATGTCAGGAATTATTTGATGATTGGAAATCTATATACAACCTAAGTGGACCTAATGGTTAAGAACATGTGTTTCCTCCTAAGAGGTTACAAGTTCAAATCCAGAGGGGGGTAGGGTATGTATACTTCCATAGACTTTACCAGTAAAATCATTGGGTGGAGGAGGTCTCATACACCAATTTGGTGTCTGGCTTGGCCGTGAACTTAAAAATGTATTATTATTATATATATTTATTTTATTATTATTCAGTGAAATCAACTAACCTGTTTCTATTTACAGTGAAAATAGAAACCTACCAAAGGATGCAAATTATAATAAAAAGTGAAAACCAAACCAGTATGTATAATGAGAGTTTGAAACTATATTACTGCATGAAATGTTTGAGGTAACGCCCATTGATAGGGGCGTTAAGAATCTTTCCATCAAGATTTTCTAACAAAAATGCATTCTTTCCATCAGAAGTTGTAATTTTGTATGGTCTGCACCCAATCTGATCAAACGTACCATGTTTCCTAGAATCCTCTTTTCTGGCTTCCCATTTTAGAACCAAATCACTAGGGAGAAATTCCTTGTATTTATCTTTTTGGTCAAATAAGGATTTCATATTATCTTGATATTTTTTTAGTTTTTCATTTACTTCAACCCTATTTTGCTGAATTTCAATTTGTTGATTCATCCTCCTGGTAATGTCATTTGGCTCTTCTTTTGAGTCTTTCGAGAGATTCATTACTGGAAGTGCTAGATTTATGGGTAAAATGATGTCAGTACCATATACCATCTGAATTGGAGACATTTTGATCGACCATTTTGTGCCTATCCTGTTAGCCCATAAAGCATATTTTAAATGTACATGCCATGCTTTCTTATTTCCAGTCAGTACTTTCTTAATTATAGTGACTAGGCTTTTGTTAGATGACTCGGATAATCCATTTCCCCATGGATAGTAGGCCATGGAGTGTCCTAGAAAATTTTTATACTTTTGGCAAAAACTTTTCATGGCCATGGATTTGAAGGCCCTAGCATTATTCGTAACTATTTTTCGAGGACAACCAAATCTTGATAGAATATTTTCCTCCAAAAACTTGATCACTACTGTGTTTGTTGCATTTCTCTTAGGAATAAATTCCACCCATTTAGTAAAATAGTTTGTAGCAATCAGAATCCATTTAAGTTGAGCACTCGAGTGTGGATGGATTTATCCAATAAAATCAAGACCCCATTGCTGAAACAAAGCTTCAGTTTTAACTAGAACTAAAGGTAATGCCAATTTTTTTTTCTTTCCTATAAACAACGGACAAGGATTACAAATTTTGATTTTAGTGTTTACATCAGTGAATAATTTTGGCCAATAATACCCGACTCTTAATATTTTATAAGCCGTTTCTCTCCAAGTGTGGTGTCCTCCACACACTCCTTCATGGAATTCACTTATAACTTTTTCTGTTTTGGATTCTACTAAACAAATCAGAAAGAAACCCAGGGGATATTTCCAATATAATTGACCATCTACAATACAATATTTTACAGCATGTAACTTCAATGTCCTAGATTTAGACGGGGTTAGGTCATTGGGGCACTGAAGGGTTAGTAAATAAGAAACAATGTCATTGTACCAAACTGAAGAAGATAATTTTTTTAGAATTTCAGTTGTGGGCATAGTGACATCGAGTTCGTATATCTCTAAAAATCCTTCATTCTCTTGCAAATGATTTATTCCGAGTGCTTTCAGATTTGATTCAACCAACAATTTATCCAATCCCTGACCTTTAATAAGTTTGGTTGGTTTATCTTCCTAATCGAACTCCTGAATTTTGGCTAACCATCTGCCTCTCCTTCCATTGCTATCGGGTTGAACCAGTATATCCTTAATAGAATTGGTGGGTACATAAGAGATAATCTTTGAATGTAGTACATAGGTTCTGAAATCTTTGAGGGATTTCACCATTGAGTAAGCTTTATTTTCCAATATATCATATTTTATCTCATCATCTATGAGACTTTTACTAAATAACACAATTGGCTGCTCAAAGCCCTCATCATTCTTCTGTAGCAATATGACTGCAATAGTATGCTAAGAAGCAAATGAAAAAATAAAAAATTATTTCAAATAATCAGGACTTGCCAGTATTGGTGCTTCACCTATGACCTTATTAATGTGTTCGAATGATGCCTTATCCTCATTTTTCCACTTTACCTCATTGTCCTTCTTAACCATATATGTAATCAATTTTACAATTTCTGTGAAATTCAGAATGAATCTTCTCAAAAAAATGATTTTCCCTAAAACTGACTGAATTTATTTCCTATTCCTGGGAATAGTAATAGTATCTATTGTTTCAATCCTTTTCGAGTCAATTTTAATTCCATCCCTAGACACTATATGGCCCAAGATTTTACCTTCTTGCATTGCAAAATGATATTTCTTGGTATTCAATGACAAACCAAATTTGCGACATTTTTCGAAAGTTTGCTTGAGGTGTACTAGATGTTCAACATCAGATTTAGAAAAAGTAGTTAGATCATAAAGATAAATAACAACGAACTTATCTCTTTCTCCGATGAAGACGATGTCCATAGCTCGTTGGAAAGTTTCTCCTGCATTCATTAAACCGAAAGGAATTTTATCATACATAAAGGTACACCAAGGGGTAGTGAACGCAGTTTTCTCTTTATCATCTTGATGTACCGCAATTTGATTGTAGCCCGAAAAACCATCAATCATAGAAATTATATTAGATCCTATTACTTTCTCTAAAACGTTATCCATTTTAGGCAATGAATAATTGTCTTTGAGTGATGATCTATTTAGATTCTTGAAGTCTACACACAGTCTCATTTCACCATTTTTCTTTCTTACTGGAACTAAATAAGCTACCCACTCAGAGTATCTGAGTGGGACAATGATCTTGGCATCCAAAATATTCTTTACTTCTTTCTCTATCACAGGCAACAATATAGGGTTAATCTGTCTGAGTTTCTCCGTGAATGGTTTGACACCTTGTTTCAGAGGAATTTTGTGTTCCATTATAGTTGTGTCATAAGTTCTTAATTCATCATAGGACCAAGCAAAAACATCTTTATACTATCTAAGAAACTCAACATACTTACTTTTTATTTCAGGAGGAAGGTACTTAGATAATTTTACCAACCTAGTATTTTCTTTGGTGCCTATATCACAATCTTCAACCTCTTCTAGTTAAGGTTGTAAGGTTGACTTCAAAGGAATGTCGTCATGATTAAATAACCTCTCTAAGGGGATGAGGCCTTTAGGGATCTAATTATTTTTCAAAATAATCATACGATGATTAGAAATCTTATCTTGAAACTTTTGAATATCTTCCCCTTCCCACATGATCCAAGTGGGATCATTCTTATTTTCTTGGTCGACATGTGTTTTGGCAAAGTCATACACCATTTCTAAAAAAATCCTGATTTGTTCATCATCCTCAAAAACCTGCCAATGTTGTATATTATTTGATATGGAAGGTCTATGTCTCATCTCTATATGGTATTTAAGTTTGAACACCGTTGGAGGCACAAAGGTTGAGGCCTCTTTAGCCAATGAATCTTCTCGTTGATTCTCAGTTCTAGGGATGTAATGAGCATTAACCTATGAGAAAAAATTCTCGATTAGATCCCAACCATAGTTCCTATAATATCTCAACCTTGGGTTCTTAGCCTGGTATTGACGATTAATCTGTTTTATGATCAGCTCAACGTCACCATAGAATTCTAAGTTCTTAATTTTTAACTTTCTGGCAGCTTCCAATATTAAGACTAGGGCCTTATATTCACATACATTGTTAGTATAATCTATGTCCCACTGTAATTTTTACGAAAAAGGAATAATGAACTCTTCATCAGGTGCTACAAATAGAACCCCATCTCCTTCTCCTTCACAAGACGAAGCACCATCAAAATACATTTTCCAAACTCCAGAACTATATACATCTTTACTTATCTTTTCTTATTTTTCTTTTTCTGTACAATTTTCTTCGATACATACATCTAAATCATCATCAATAGATAAAATACAATTCCCTAAATCCTGATCAGCCATATAAATAGGGTAGTTATTTGGGTTCAATGGATTGCTTACTGTAAATGCCAACCTTGTTTCTCTATACAAGCATGTGAACTGTCCTCCAAAGATTTGGATTGTGGCATATGTCATGTCGAGTTGGAGGGATCCTCCAAGTTTGGTGCCCCAAGACCTGGATAACAACATGCCATACTTTGTGGGTATATCAGCAACAACCACATCCATTATAACGCTTTTTACAGGAATATGTGCAAGATTAACTACTAACTATTTTATCATATCTACACATTTAACCTTTCTCGAATCAAAAGAAGACAAGTCTCCATATGGTCAAGTGATTTCGAGACCAAGTCTATACATAATGGCTTTAGGAAATACATTTGAGAGGATCCAAAATCCAACATGCAATTATGGAGAAAGTTAACGTGATATGGAAAGGGGCAATGGTATCTCTGGCCCCTTCAAAATGTGGACCAAAATTTATATTAGGCTTATCGTCTTCGAAATTTATAACGTCAACCTGACTTTCATTGTCCGAAAAAATAATTATTTTAGCAATTTTCTTTCTATATACTGGGTTTTTTGCTAGTTCAACCAGAGGTATGGGGATTTTGATTTTATTAATTTTATTTTCTAGACTGAAATTTCCCGTTGTCTTATCCACTTCTTTGGTTTGGGCTTCTATCCCCTTCTTTTGAGTTTTATTTATTTGTGATGTTCTTGTTTCAGCCATAGGAATGTCCTCTTTCCATGTGTTAACAACTGGTGTCTTTGCTAACTTTGTCTTGGTAGACTGTGTATTAATAGTCTTGGTTTTAACAGTCTATTTTTCAACAACTTTGGAAGTTGCCTCGTCTATTTCCCCTCTCAGCGGAATTTTCTTCGATGGGGCGGTTGTGATATTTTTGTTTCTAGTCCTTAGATTCTATTTTTGTTGGAGTTTGGCCATTATATTATCAATGATTCCTTGATAATCTAAATCCTCTATAATATTTCTAATCTCGTCATTTTCATACCTGTATTCTATATTAAAGGATTTTTCATAATCTTGTCTCGTCAAATAAGGTTCTTGACAATCATCACGAAGATTATTTATATCTTCCTCTAACTCCTCAAAATTTTGCATGTCTTCTCCTCCTATGAAATTTTCATTTTAAAAAGGGACTTGAATCTTTTTCTCTTCATCCTTAATTTTTCTTTGTTGTATTTGAGGGTTAGGATTCCTTCTAAAATCCTTTCTAGGGAACTAATCATTCATTGATTGGTCTAATTCCATTCTTGAGATTTTATTCGACAATTCTTTGATTATTCTCTCCATGTCATCCATATTATCTTTCGAAGACCTCCTATATCCAGAGGGTCCTGCTTCTTCTTTGTATCATCTATTTTCTTTATTTCCCATTTCAAATTTTGTTTTTAAATTTCCCGATGCCATCATGTTTGATTCAATTTCTACAACGTCATCCTATATTTTAGTGATATTAGCAGATCTCCTTTCTCTTAACAGTAGAGAAAAATATGGATCAGAAGCCCCAACAAAAGTTACTTTTGTTGTAGGTTGGGAAGGTTTAACCTCAGCTGGAATTTTATAATATAATTTATTGAATCTTTGGGTAAACTCAAGAACTGATTCTGAATTTTTCTTTCTCAGAGCCCCAAACTCGGTTGGATAATAGAGATTATCTTTGTTTTCTCCCCTTTGTCTGATAAAATCATTTTCTAACTCATCCTATGATCCTATGGATCCTTCTGGGAGTCCCCGGAACTTGGTTCTCACCTGACCTTCAAAAGTTTGAATGAGAATCCTCAAATAAATGTCCTCATGCTCGAGGGAAAGGATATCAAAAAATTGGTCAAAGAAATTGATGTGCTCGGTAACATTCAAATCTCTCTCCCCAGTAAACTTTGACGTATTTTTCATATAATTTTCAGCTAGATCATGGAGAGGGACTAGGAGGACCAAAGGGTCATACCTAGCAACTAATTTGGCAAATATTCTAGGAAGTGGGGGTGGTACTTGACCACCCCCTCCTCCCCTAGCACCACCACCTCTGACCGCATCCATTGATAATTTAGAGGGTGGAACTTGGAGATTATAGAGAAGACTTTTAAGGATATGTGGTGACCTTTTGGTTACGTCTGGATAAAGATAAACAATTTCATAGAACTGACCGTCGAGAGATAGGAAATTTGAAAAATAGGGAACTAGAAAAAGAGGATTGGTTTCCTCGGACTTAGAGGATGTGTACACAGGAGAACAAAAAGGAGTCGAGTCAAGGTATACAGTATATTCTTGTAAATTCTGAGAGGTTGTAGACTGAATCTCGAGAATTGATGAAACATCGATCGAGGTGGGAAGTGAGATAGATCTTTTACCTCTATTGGTAAAGGAGGAAGTTGGAAAAGTTTTGTCTTTAAATTCGAGAAACACCAACTTAGGTTCTAGGGTTTTGATTCTATCGATGGATGTTTCTCTAAAAAGGAGTTTGGTATTCAACTATTCAAGTAGATCCATATTATTTGACTGAGTGGATTTGGGTTGATAAATCTTACTTTTTGATGAACCAGTATGTTTAAGGTATTTTCTTGTTTTCAGAATTTTTTCAGGATCGGATACAGTGGAGGTCTTCTTATTGTCTGGATTTTTTATGGTATTCTTTCTATTAGAAGCCATTTTATTAATCGTGGAGTCTCCAAGTGAAATATAAAAATATCCTTATAAAGTGTTCGATCTTTGTTCACTATCAAAGAAAGAAGCTTACCAATGTCGTTCTTCCTAGGAAAAAGTAACTTCATTTCTTTATTCCTCGACAACGGCACCAAAAATATGTTGCTCCTGAGCTTATACTTAAGGATTCAAAGTATAATGTCAAGGCATATGAAAAATAAAGAGAATTTAATATATGGAAATAAAAATCAAATCTTTAGGGAAATAATCTATGGTTGATTCCTAAGTTGTCTTTGCCTAGCTTCCCAACGTTCCTGGATGCTTATGTCCTGTTCAATTACTACCCATGAACATTCAAGTTCAGCCCAGATGTTAGCAGTCCCTAAGATGGTATTAAACAAGGTTAAAGTGATTCTGGTATGATCTGTAAGACCGGGTTCTATATTAGGCTGTCTTGCGACAAGTACAATCATGGACAAACGAAAAATTAAAAGATCTGATGTTTTTATGTTTTCTTTTTATATTTTCAATTATATGAGAAAGATTCCTGAAATTGAATTAATGGTATAACAATTCAGAGGCAGTTTTCCATGTCTGAGTCAAATTTGAAAATAATGAATGTGATGAAATAAAAAAATAAAGATGTTAAAACAAAGAGAGGCATCAATCATAGAAGAATCTCACTCTGATACAGAAGAAGAAAAATGGATGTGATAATTTTAATGAAGCATAAAATATGGTAATATAACTAATTCTCAGGTCTTGTGTTTGCTAATAGCAAACAAAGAGGGAAACATATAAGCAATCAGATAAACAAATAAACATATAAACACAATATATGTTGTACTAAGTTATGATTAGGCATTCATCAAAGACATACGAATAAAGATGATGGAATATGAAAGAATAGAAGAACATATAACTCAGGATTGACGAAATATGGAGTCTCTGGTTTTCAATTGTCTGAATTCTCAAAAAGGAGAGATTTCTTCATTTCCATAGGCCAAGAAAAATCCAAATTATGTCTATA
Source organism: Picea engelmannii (assembly GCA_009831015.1). Classification (NCBI taxonomy): domain Eukaryota; kingdom Viridiplantae; phylum Streptophyta; class Pinopsida; order Pinales; family Pinaceae; genus Picea; species Picea engelmannii. The sequence continues at coordinate 183,576 of ML781302.1, forward strand.
CAAAAGGTTACCAATCCTGGACGGTTGGAATTCTCCTTACTCCTAGTTGCTAATGGTTACAGAATAAAAACTTGAACCGTTTCACTTGGTTACTTTTTATCTCTCTCTCATATTGGCAGGACAGGCATGCTTGTGTTACTTCATTATTTATTTGAAGTACTCCCTTCACTTGTCTCGAGACACTTGACGCACCTTCTTATAAACAATATTAATATTCTTGAAGGCTCTCTCACATCCTTTGCCTAAAAAAGATACATCTTTCTCTGTAATTTCGACAACCTTCAATCCTTTTACCTTAAAAATTTATTGACTGCAACTGTAAATTTGGATTTATGAACCATCTATCCATTTGAGCGACGTCAACCTGTTTCAACTGTGAAATTTCAATATGATCTTCATTTAAGCTTTCTTTGATGTCCAATTGATGCTTTATAACATTGATTTGTCCTAGTACTCCAGCACAATCGTCCTTTTCAATGCCTAATGATTTTTTATCTAGAAAATCAATAGCCTCTTCACAAGCTTCCTTTATTTATTTGTCCATTTTCTTAATCTTGGCTATATTGGCCTCCCAACCCTTTAGTATGATATCAACCCTGATTTTTTCCACGACAGTCAATCTGGGAGTTACTAGTACCTCTTATCTAGCCAAAGATATGACTACCTTTTGAAAGGTGGTTTGGGCCATAGTAGCCTCTTTATCTCTGAAGCCAATTTTATCTAATGATTGACCCATCTCCCAAAAATAATCTTGGATGATCCATACCTTAGAAAATAGGTTTTTTTGTACTGGTTCCATCTTCTGATGCACTTCCAGTGCCTGGGCTTGAAACATTGCTATATTTATAACCTAGCTTTCATTAGAACTCAATTTATCTTGCAATTGCCTTACTAATTCTTTTTGCTAGATGAACTTCCCTTGACTTGCTTGAGACGTCTTGTGTACTTCTTCAAGATCAGATTTAAGTTGTTGAATTTCTTGTCTATCTTTAGATCTAGCCTGTTCGAGTCCTTTATTGACCTCTTTTTTTATATTATTCTTTGTATTCCTTATTTGATCTCGTAGCTGATTTATCATCTAATTCCTCTTCCTTAGAATTTATTTCAAATTATCAACAGAGAATAAGTTGGTCGTTGCAAAAGATCCCAAAGAGCCTACCATCTCTGTAGAAAAATCTTCTTCCAAAATTTTCCCATCTAATAATACTCGGTGCTCTTTTACCATTGCACCCTCTCTCATGTGAATTTCTTTCTTTACCACAACCTTTATTTTCTTACTGAAAAATAAATTGATGGGAGGTATCTCCTTGACAGGGATAGGCATGAAATCGCTTATGAAAATTTTCTTTTGTATTAGGGTTTCCTCTGGTGAACTATAATGGTGTGAAAATGTCAATGGGGTTTTCGATTTCTGTGGATAACTTTTTCCCAGCCTCTTCAGTAGTTGATTTATCAGGAGAAGATGGTGGTTTTTTTTCTCCATTATTCATTATTGTCTCTTTTTTTATCTTTTCCCTCGTTGTCTAATATCTCTGTCTCTGGGATATTTCCCTTCTAAGTCAAGACCTGAATTTTCTCCAGGTTTTCCATAGTTTCTTGTTTGGTATATATTACAGCTTCTGGATTTCAGGTCTCTTCTTGTTGTGTATCTGGGGATTTTAGGCTTTACTCTTGTAATACATTGGGTAGGCCACTTCTTCAATGTTTTGGAAATTGTAAAACTCAGCCATTTCACTAGGTAGCAGAGCTCGAACTCAGCTAAGAAATTCTTGGTAAGATCTTACCCCTTAGAACATTTCATCATGAGGGGACTCTTCATGTTCATACTTTTTAATATTCCAACTGGCCATATGGTTTCCCACGAACCTCTGTGGATCATGCTTCTTGAATTTAATGTTAAACAACTTTATCTCTTCTAAAGTTGTAGCCTCCACCTTGGAGTGACCAAAATCCAATAAGGAAAATGAGCCAATAGATAAAATAAAAATATGGCCATACCTTTTTCCGCATGACTTTTATCTCTTTGCTAATACCCCCGAGTACAGTTTGTCATGCAAATTCACGACACACTAGTCTATCTGGTAAAAAATTGCAGTAATTCATATGGAGGGACCGAGCAGCCGAAAACTCTGATATAAGAGAAATGTTCCTCTATGTACCAGTCCACCACTTTCCCCATGCTAATCATAACCTTGTCTAAAATTCTTGGTGGTGGGTGACCAAATATAACAATATGCATCGACACCACTAACCAATTAAATATTTCATAAAAGAAATCTTTTGCCTTTTTTTCCCAGAGCTTTGAATGGTAATCATGAATTGGTTCTGAACTGTTTGGAGTCCAACTCCATCTCATCAGTGAGAAATGAGTCATGAAATAGATAGTGTCCATAATATAAGCTGACATAAAGAATGAAGTTGGTTTCCCTTTGGTTTTATTTGTTTGGTATTCTGAGATCTCGCTAGCTAGATTATATGACAATATCTTTGCCTAGTCAAAAGAAAATCCTTCCACTACCGAGTGAATAATGGAAACCCATGGTAGAAAGAAATTGGTCGTGTTCTCTTTTCCATAAATTATGCACATCATCATGGCTATATACATGAATTGTGGTTCAAGCGACGAGATGGAATATACGTCGTGAGATTCGGCTCTGAAATTTTCAGGGGGTGAACACCAGTCTTTGATTAGGGTGGAAAGACTCTTTCCATACTAATCACACTCCTTATTATTAAAATTTAGTAGAAAACTGGCATTATAAATGAAGTTTGATGTTGCAAAGAATTTATAAATGACCTGTATGTGTTCTGGTCGAAATGACCAAACAACTACTTTCTAAGAGTTGAATATCATTTGAGTCAGGATATCCACATGATCCAGCGCCCATCCAATCACGTCAGTGTAAGGTAAAATCCTCGGCCTGGTTGCTATATTATGCAGTTCCTATTGAGCGATAATCTTATATTTGGTAGATAATTTATCCTTTTCATTGTCACTTGAATCGTTGGGACAATTTACCACTTTGTATTGTATGGTTTTGAACACATCAGTGCAGGTTCTAAATATGTTTATACTTCTCGGAGAAATATCAGAGATAACATCTATGTTCTGGCCAGAACTTTCACCAGCTACTTTAGTCACTTTCCATGGAGCCATGATATCAAATTTAGAGTTTTGTTACCCATTACAGAGAATGAGAATGCCGAAAGCTAGTTATTTTGCTAAGTAAGATCTAAGAAACCAAGAAAGCAATTCAGAACTATAAATCTTCTTTTCCTTAAACGCATAAACCATGTGTATACCTTCACCGACAACGCCTTTAATTACTTTAATAAAAAATATTTGGGTGTTGAAATTTGATCTTATTTGGAATCATTTCCCTAAATGAGATATTAATGTCATTTATGGTCGATATCTCTAAAAAGCGCAGAATTTGAAAGTATCTGAGTTAATTTTGAGCAATAGATTAATTAGAGTATAATACTCATTTAGTACCTTAGTTAATTATACCTATCACTTAATCAAGTTTCGGCGTTTCGGGTCTCAAGGATCTTTAAAGTAGTTTAAACTAAGACTTACGAAAAGTGAAGTCGCAACATGTTTTAATTAACTATAATCATATATAACTCTCTTAATTAATTGCAATTAGTTTTAAAATGTTGGTGTTTCAGGTATCGGGACTTCAAAGCCTTTATATGTAAGAGAATCCTGAATCGCGAACTCGTGATGAGATTTACTCTTTGTTAATGTTACTTAATCGTTGATGAACCCGACTTATCATTTAATACTTTTGTGAATTCGGGGATTGGGACTTCGAAGATGCTCAATATTGAACCTTTGTACTTCGTGAAACCGCGACTCCCAACATTTCAAAAGAAAAACTTTATATAGATTGATTCATTAATTGAAAAGGAAACTCCATAATCTTATAAGACATTTAAACTATTGGATTGATCAGAGGACTTTATTTCGACAGTGATTATCCAAGTGCGTTTTATTTCTTTTTTTTTTAATTAAACAAAAATAAAATTTATTTTAGTCTAAGTTTTAGAAAAATATATATGTTTCAACATAGGCTCCATCTAGGGATCTCATCTCCTAGTAGGAAGAGAAGATCATGTAGACTAAGTGCCTTTATGCTAGAAGGGAAAAACTCTCTATGGCCAAAGGTAAACCACAACAGACAGGTATGACTGCAGAAATCAACTCAATTCCAACATGTGCTATGTAGACTAATGTGCAATATGAAGAAGAAGCCTACTTCGATCCAATCGTTTGATGTCGTTCCACCGTTGAGTACTTTGAACCAAAGCTTTACACTTGTAAGAAGTTCTCAAAAAACAAGTGATGAAAGTATATAGTGACAGTATATAAAATGAGTTAGCACATTAGATAGCACAATCCATTAATAAACATTACAAACATGCCCATGGATATTAATCATATATTTTCAAGATATCGATAGGAAGAGAAAGGAGTATTTCTATTAATAATTGATCAACAAAAGTATCAATATTACAGACTTCCGTGTCGGCATGGTTCGAAACTGTGAAACCAAGTTCCTTCCAACTGGGCCTCCACCACTTCAATCCTCCACCAAAGGAAAGCTCATAGCAAAGAGGTAATGAGGTCCTCTCGACAATAAGGAAAGAGCTTGGGGGATGAACACTATGTTCATACTTGAGGGACAAAGGGTTACAGACTCAATATGAAGTGATTTATCCAGAGTAACTTTGCTCTCAAAGTTGAATGCTTTCTCTCTCTTTTTCCATAGCTCGAAATTGTGCTCTTATAGCCTCCAGAATGAAACTGAAGGGCCAAGTCAGAACGTTTCCAATATATGGAAGGCCAAATATCAAAGATCATTTGTTGTGACATGGAAACCCAACCTTATTTTGTATTTTTTGGCACGAATCCTGATATACATGAGTTGTAGTGGAGCAGCAAGACTATACACATCTTGTAAAGCAGTTAGGAAGCGTATATGTGGAAAAATATATAATTTTGGCTCCGGATTTATCAAAAAGGGGGTTGATAAGTCTGCATAGGGAAATGGAAAAAGGCCATCTGTGCAAGATATAAATGGTGAGGCAAATCTTGCTATAACAAATGCCCCTTAATGTGTGAGATTAGAGGAGTATCTGTGATGGGCAAAATATATTATAAATAACCCAGAAGCGGAGTGGTAGAGAACCAGCTAGATGAACTTAATTTCTCATTACATTATGTACTGAATTTGCATACATGGCTGCCAAAAATACATTGCAGATCCATGTGGAAAATATACCAACAAGTGTTCATGGCCATGAGTAGGCAAATATAAAAGCGGTTACATGCCAATAGCTATCATAGTCACGAACAAGGCCCAGTGAAACCAGTCTCAAAATCAATCTGAAGATATCTGTACACCATGGAGTACAATCTAATCTCCCATGATCGCTGAAGTCAAATATGTACTGGTTCGATGAAATGGAAGCAACAACTCAGGAAAGTTGTGTATACAAAATGATGTCTTCAAGTCTTCAATACAATCCACCAATGGTGCAAGTCTACATCATGTGTATAAATGAGTTGAGGTCAAACATGATGAGACATCATTTGATTACCAGTAATTGAGGTATAATGTTAACAAACACGAGACAACCTACCAATGATGAAAGTAGGTATCAAGGCACCGAGTACATCTCTACAAATGTGAATAAATGAGATGGTGTGAAACATTTGAGAGATCCATTGATCAGGAGACATTAATGTATTCCCATTTGTCAATAGTGAGAGAGACTGCCACTAATGAATGCAAGCCTCAAGGTACTCATAAAACTTTAGGTTTTATATCCAGAATACATGAGCTGAATTCAATGGAAAGAGACCCACTGAAAGAAGATCATTAAGGCATCTCTCATCAATCAGCACAAGGAACAAAGCAGGAGCTTCATGATTTGGTCAAGATCAGAGGAAGAACATGTTCATGAACCAACGACCCTGTGCATCTTTCGCATTTTCCAAATGAAAGTGGTACACAAAAAAGACCCTCTGAGTAGCCAGTGATGAAAACTACTGAAAAAGGTGAGGAAACCACCAATAAGGCTAATGGAATCCAAGAAACTGTGCGAATCCTAAAGTGTGAATTGTTGTCTTTCCATTGAACACAAGGGAAACCACCTAGTCAATGAACCATGATGAAATGTTGATTGTTGGGTTCAAGGTGACCTACCAATGAAGAAAGTAGGGCCAGGCTGCATCATAAGACCAAAGTATCATGTGGTTCTGAGACAAACTGAGGGTATGACCGACATGCAAAGTCAATATTTCTAAGGAGTGGCCAACACAAGTTGATAGACTTCTTTTGAATAAGAGCATGAGACACATGGTGGACTTCAACAACATAGAATTAATGATGTGACAACTAGATGCATGAGGCATCCGTAATATTCTCTATAGTGACTGGAAGATTAACTAGTCGGTAGAGAAAATTCTATAATGAGATCAACTTCCTAAGGCCATGCTAAACCTAAAATTATGATGATGCAAGGACTCAATAAGTTTGTGCTCTATTCAAAGGTGACACGACTGCTACCAATTACAATATAGTACTCCCTTCCCACCCGTCGTTTTGTTTTTTTCATAACAAGTCACTCGACGATCTTTTCAATTTTAATGTGAAAGGGACAAATCACTTGGTGATCTTTTCAATTTTTAATAATGAGTTAGAAAAGATCTTAACCAAGACTCGTGACCATTCAAATACAAATTAACGAGCGTGAAAGGAACAAATCACTCAACAATCTTTTTCACTTTTTGAACAAGTCAAAAAAGGGATTAACTTGGACTCGTTGGGAGATTCTCAGCGGAAAGTCACAGGGGAAGCCAACGCTCCCATGCAGACCTTCTGTGGAATGTCAGTATCTTACAAAGAATTGACACAAGATCGGAAAGACCCAAAGCTCTCCAAGTCGACGAGGGAAAAGTGCTAACAGAGGTTATTGTCTCTGTGTTACATCGGATAATGTATCTTCTTGGAAAATATATAGGTGGAGGCATTAGATGCCCCACAAGACCATCCCAATCAAAGGGAACCTCGTCGAGACTTGGAGGGAGAGAACTCAGTAAGAGTAAAACTCTCTCTTGTTCAGAAGGTGAAGTGCTAGAAATGCTAAGGACATGGCATAGAAGGTATAGAACCAGAACCAAAAGAGTGGGATCGACTAAACATTGCATTGGCATGACCACTTCCTTAGACTTGTCACTCTCCAAGAGAAGAGTGGGGTCGATCAAATATTGCATTGATATGACCACTTCCTCAACCATTGGTTGAATAGGATGCGAGACAATAAGGTAAAGAGGTGCATCACCCCAAACAATAGGAGTGTTGTTGGTCAAAAATTGCATCGACCCGATCGTTGGTTGAGAAATATGCAAGACAAAAAGGTCAAGAGACACATCACTCCTGAACATAGGAGAGGTGTCGGTCGAAGATTGCATCGAAACGACCATAGGTCGGATAGGATGTGAGACAACAAGGTCAAAGGACTCATCAACCTCTAAAGGAAACTGGGTGTCAGCCGAAGATTGCATCGGCATGACTGTTATATCAACCAAAGAAGGAACAAACTATTGTGAAACCAGAGATGCCTCACAGCCTGAAAGGCCCTTAGGTGAGCCCCACGCTTTTGGTATCCCAGCAGTAACAGAACACAAACGAGTAAGGTGACTTCCTTCGCAAGTCTTGCAAAGGAATCTAGGCTTACGTCTGATATGTCCAGGATTCTTAATCAAATGAATTCCCACAACATGACTTTCAGTGGTTGGTGACATGCTCCCAGCATGAATTGCAGAGGCTAGTAGAAAATCTCCAACATGACTTGCAGAGGTTGGTGATGAATCCCCAACATGACTAGCAGAGGTTGGTGATGAATCCCCAACATGACTAGTAGAGGTTGGTGATGAATGTGCAGTGTGACTAGCAGTGACCAGACATGTGCCCCCAACATGACTTACAGTGGTTGGTTGCACGTCTTCAACATGACTCATAGAGGTTGTCGACCAATCTACAACATGACTAGCAAAGGTTGGTGATATAACGCCAGTATGACATGCAGTGACTGGACTTGTGCCCCCAACATGACTTGAAGCAGCTGGTTGCAGGTCTTCAACATGATTCACAGATGTTGTTGACCAATCTCCAACATGACTAGCAATGGTTGGTGATATAATTTCAGTATGACATGCAATGACTCGACTTGTGGCAATGGTGAATTGCGGCATTTGATACAAAGGTCCATAGAAAGATTGGTTTTGAGAAATTGCAGGTCAGGAAGGATCCTGGTTTACACCCTGTCCCTGTCCAACAAGATAGTATCCTCCTCCATATTGATTCGTAAAGGGTTGTAAGGGCATTGAAACTGAGGAAGCCTCTGGTGAAGAGAAAGCGACCTGACAAGGGTTACTCATGTGAGGATATATGTTGCCCCCATACGAAGGAACTTCATGAGGGGGGTTTCCCATACTACAAAAATAACTTCCCCTAGATGAAACACCAGAGGATAGATGGAGGTCAACCATGGGAAAAGTGTTCGTAGGAACTAACATGGTGGAAGAAGGATAGGTGGCCGAAGTGTAATAAGTAGAATGATTGGATAGTTGGGCACTTACTTCTCACATAGTGGATTTGTAGGAAGGAAGATTCCAACCTCCTACCATAAGAGGTGTTTGAAGGATATGAATCCCACCAAACAGAGAGGGATAATAAAGAGGCATCATGCCCCTAGACCCAAAACTTGTATTCGCATAAGGAGGCGAGATAGAGGATGGTAAGTGCGAAGACATATCAGACATACCATGAGAAAAATGATTAGAGGCCCAAGGCATTGACTGAGTACCATAATTATGCATACCATAATGCGAAGCGGAAGGATCCATCCCCATGAAATGAGTGGACATCAATGGGGGGGGGGTAGCAGTAAATTAGGGATAAAATGGAACTCCACTATCCATGATAACAAAGACTCAGCATGAAATCCTATGGTCAACTAATAGTCAAAGAGCGTACCAAAAGTCAAATGACCAATATGCATGCAAATGGGATAAAGTGGTTGAGTGGCATCCCTCGCTAAAGAAGCTATTCCTCATCCAGGAGGGACCTGAGACTCCCCGCTAAAGTTTGGAGGTAACATAATCATTTATAAGGGCCCTTGTAGGCTTAACAACTGGTCGGTTAGATCTCCCCGGAGAGGTAATATTACATAAAGGTTGTGTGTTGTCTGACCCCTATCTGACCCAAGATACAAGAAAAATAACCCTTGCAAGTAACCTATGAGAAACCTAAGTCAAGCAACTAATCAACCACTGTATAACCGATGCACAGGCGAACAATCATAATTCTGTATTACCGTATGGGCAGGGTAGCAAAGCTCGAAACCTTGAAAGTACCACCTCTCACAGAGGTATGGATACTAGCAAGATCCCCAAATACGAATAAATCCACAGAAATCTCTCTGACGCTAGGTGAGTATCCAGGGGTTATCCCTTCAACAAACTTCGCACGACCTCGTGCTTAACTCTAGTGTGAGTGGAGCCTCCTGATATTACCAATTATACAATGGATTTATCAAATCCTTGTCTCAGATACATATGTTGATTTAATTTCCTTGGAGAAGTTTATTCATAAAATCCTATTCCAAGGCACTAAATCCTAGGCTAGTTTGTGCACCCTAAACAATAAAATCGTTACTAATCAATTTTAGTTTAAAGCGTAAATTTTATTGGCCATGATTACTCAAAAATGTGTGGAAATGAAACACATGGTGTTATGACTCTGCATGAAAATAAAAATAGATATAATGAAAAGCCTAACTTTAACTTTTCAGTGAATGATATGCTAAATAAAAATAGTTCAATCTTCAATTTTAACTCTGCAACTCAAAAGTAAAATGCAATCTTTCTCTAAATGTGTTAAGCTAATGATAAAGGTTCAAAGAAAAAAATACCAACCAATGCAAAATGCCTATTTTTTGTATTTTCAATGTACTTAAAAAGAAAATGCATGCACTGATAAGCGACTTGATATATAACTTTTATTGTGTATAAAAGAAATCACTCAAGAGAATACCAAGCAACTAAGTAGACAACCCAACTACCAAGGAAAGATAAAAAATGGAAAACAAAGAGAAAGATGTCGCCCAAAAATTCAACTCCAAAAAGGTTTCCTATCATCCTAGATAATCTCAAGAGGTACCACAGAGACCTAAGAAGGCTCAGTGATCCTCAAAACCTACTCAGAAGTCATTAAACCAAGCAAGAAAGCAAGGGGAAGTGGTATACACGACTGTTCAAGAGAAAATGGTGTATATATGCCTCTGGTAGTGGGACAACAAGCGTGTATATGTGACTGTCAGGGCAAAAAGGGTGTATATCTTTTAAAACAAGGCTAGGCAAGGTTAAAAGGTTGAAAACTCAGACCCAGAGTGAACAGACTCTGTCCAACTATGACACGAAAAGAAATACAAAGGAAAAAGAGAAATGTAAGAAGGAAAAATACTTCAACCCTTAGAAGGAAGAACTTCCTCAGTGAAGTCGCCAATTCTGCTAGAAGGGAAAAACTCTCTATGGCCAAGGGTAAACCACAAAAGACAACTATGACTGCATAAATCAACTCAATTCCAACATGTGCTATATAGACTAGTGTGCAATACGAAGAAGAATACTACCTCAATCCAATCGCTTGATATCATTCCACCGTTGAGTACTTTGATCCATAGCTTTACAGCTGCAAGAAGTTCTCAAAAAACAAGCTATGCAAATATATAGTGACAGTATATAAAATGAGTTATCACATCAGATAGCACAATCCATTAATAAGCATTACAAACATTCCCATGGATAATAATCATATATTTTCAAGATATCAATAGGATAGGAAAGTAGTATTTCTATTAATAATTGATCAACAAAAGTATCAACATTACAGACTTATGTGTCGGCATGGTTTGAAACTGAGAAACCAAGTTCCTTCCAACTATGTCTCCACCCCTTCAATCCTCCACCAAAGGAAAGTTCATATCAAAGAGGTAATGAAGTCCTCTCGACAATAAGGAAAGAACTTGGGGGTTGAACATTGTGTTCAGACTTGAGGGACAAAGGGATGCAGACTCAATATGAAGTAATTTCTCCAGAGTAACTTTTCTCTCAAAGTTGAATGCTTTCTCTTTATTTTTCCATAGCTCGAAATTGTGATATTATAGCCTCCATAATGCAACTAAAGGTCTGAATCATAATGTTTCCAGAGTATGGAAGGCCAAAGATTAGAGATCATTTTTTGTGACATGGAAACCCGATCTCATTTTGTATTTTCTGGTGCAAATCCAGATATACACAAGTTGTAGTGGAGCGACAAGCATATACACATCTTGCAAAGTAGTTAGGAAGCATATATGTGGAAAATATATAATTTTGGCTCTAGATTTATCAAAAAGGGGGTTGGTAAGTCTACATAGGGAAATGGAAAAATGCCCTCTGTGCAAGATAGCAATGGTGAGGCAAATCTTGCTATAACACTTTATTGGGTAAATGGAGTCATTATTGCAGTTCTGTGAAACACATTCTGAAAGAAAACACAAACAAGGACTTAGGACTTCATCCATATGTCTGAAAGATTTGAAAACTTAATCGTTCATCAATCTTGAATTCAAGATTTAATTACTTCCTTCTCTTAAACTTATTTTAGAATTGCTCGAGATAATCAAAACAACCTTAATCAATCTATCATACTTTGTTCGATTATATTCGCATCAAGGCAAGGTGATTTTAATGTTTTAAACAAGGAGTCTCGTATTAGCTTAGAATGTATATCTAGTATGAAATAGGAAATAGTTGTTAGAGTACATTATAATACATGTATAACATCCTTATAGATATCATAGACATTGCTTCACTTCCAATGAGCCTGTTCGATACCCCAGTGAAGTTATCTAATTCCCATATTGAATTTTCTTTCATCACTTCAATTAATAACTTTGCATTTAAATGTTGAGATGAGGGAAATCATTTTATGATTTTCCTTTCATCATCTCTGTTTAGACTAGATGGGGGCAATCATTTTATGAATTTCCTTTCACCATCTGTCTTATTTTTAATCAAACATGAAGTGAGGGAAATCAATTTGTGCATAATAAAATATACCAGGGATAATATCCATTTATAGTTTAGCAATAGAGGTCTGTTAACTCACTTTGATTACTCTGAACTAATCCTTTGTGCATAATGTTTTGACTATCAAAACATCTTCTCTTACCAAGAAGTTTTCATGGGGAATATTTATTTTCCAGGGACTTTCCTTGAGTGAATTTAATCATTTTAAGTCTGGTAAAAGGATTAAAGAAATTAGGATTAACTCAAACATACTTTGTATTTCATCTTAGTCAGGAATATCATTAGAATTCTTGCCTGATCTCGAGTCAAAAACTTGTTGTTAAGATTTCAGAGTCAAAGTGAAGTTCTTTTTCTTCTTCGAAGATCATAAAGAAAAGTTCTTTTTGTAATTAAACCCCCATTTTTTTTTATTAGGTGACAATATTAACTCAGATAAAACTTCTGAGAATTTCACTAATATCTTTTTTGAAAATTTTGACTTAGGTTAATGAAGACGAAAGTTCATAACTCAGATTTTTTCTACATTTTTTGTTAAGGAAATTGTTAGTTTATCACCTATTTTGAGGGAGATTCAATGCGAGTATTGATTCCTGCTAAAGATTATCAAACTGTTATCATCCTGTATCCTGCAATGCGATGGATCATGAAAAATGTCAGGAATTATTTTCTGATTCGAAAGATTCATGTTGCATATTTTTTATTTTATTATTATTCAGTGAAATCAACTAACGTGTTTTTGTTTACCATGAAAATAAAAACCTACCAAAGGATGCAAATTATAATAAAAAGTGAAAACCAAACTGTTATGTACAATGAGAGTTTGGAACTGTATTACTGCATGAAATGTTTAAGGTAACGACCATTGATAGGGGCGTTAAGAATCTTTTCGTCTATATTTTCTAACAAAAATGCATTCTTTCCCTCAGAAGTTGTAATTTTGTATGGTCCGCACTAGATCTAATCAAACTTAGCATGTTTCCCAACATTCTCTTTTTTAGCTTCCCATTTTAGAACCAATTCAATAGAGAGAAATTCCTTATCTTTATCTTTTTGGTCAAATAAGGCTTTCATATTATCTTGATATTTTTGTAGTTTTCCATTTACTTCAACCCCATTTTTCTGAATTTCAATTAGTTTATTTATCCTCCTGGTAATGTTATTTGGCTCTTCTTTTGAGTCTTTCCAGAGCTTCATTACTAAAAGGGCTAGATTTATGGGTAAAGTGACGTCTGTACCATATACCATCTGAAATGGACACATTCTGATTGACCGTTTTGTGCCTATATTGTTAGCCCATAAAGAATATTTTAAATGTACATGCCGTGTTTTCTTATTTTCGGTCAGTACTTTCTTAATTATAGTGAACAGGCTTTTGTTAGGTGACTCGACTAATCCATTTTCCTGTGGATAGTAGGTCGTGGAATGTCCTAGAAAAACGTTATACTTTTGGAAAAAACTTATCATGGCCATGTATTTGAAGGCCTGAGCATTATCAGAAGCTATTTTTCGAGGAAAACCAAATCTTGATAGAATATTCTCCTCCAAAAACCTGATCACTACTATGTATGTTTCATTTCGCGTAGGAATAGCTTCCACCCATTTAGTAAAATAGTCTATAACAGTCATAATCCATTTATGTTGAGAACTCAAATGTGGATGGATCTCTCTAATAAAATCAAGACCCTGTTGCTCAAACAAAGCTCGAGTTTTAACTGGAACTAAAGGTAATGCCATAATTTTTTGCTTGCCTGTAAACAACTGACAAGGATTACAAGTTCGGACTTTAGTGTTTACATCAGTGAATAATTTTGGCCAGTAATACCTGACTCTTACAATTTTATAAGCCATTTCTCTCCAAGCGTAGTGTCCTCCACACAACTCCTTCGTGGAATTCACTTATAACTTTTTCTATTTCAGATTCTACTAAACAACTCAGTAAGAAACCCAGGGTATCTTTTCAATATAATTGACCATCTACAATACAATATTTTATAGCATGTAACTTCAATGTCCCAGCTTTAGACGGGGTTAGGTCATTGGGCATTGAAGGTTCAGTAAATAAGAAACAATGTCTATGTACTACACTAAAGAAGAGAAATTTTCTAGAATTTCATTTGTGGGCACAGTGACATCGAGTTCGTATATATCTAAAAATCCTTCGTTCTCTTACATATGATTTATTTCGAGTGCTTTCAGATTTGATTTAGCCAAAAATTTATCCAAGCCATGACCTTTAATAATTTTGGTTGTTTTAACTTCCAGGTTGAACTCCTGAATTTAGGCTAACCATCTTCCTCTCCTTCCCTCGTTATCGAGTTGAACCAATATATCCTTAACATAATTGGTGGGTACATAAGTGATAATATTTGAATGTAGTACATAGGTTCTGAAAGCTTTGAGGGATTTCACCATTACATAAGCTTTCTTTTCCAATATATCATATTTTAGCTCAACATCTCTAAGAATTTTACTAAAGAATGCAATTGGCTGCTCAAATCCCTCATTGTTCTTCTGTAACAATACAACTGCAATAGTATGCTCAAAAGCAAATGAAAAAATAAAAAATTCTTTCAAATAATCAGGACTTGCCAGTACTGGTGCTTCACCTATGAACTTCTTAATCCATTTGAATGAATTCTTAGCCTCATTTTCCACTTTACCTCGATGTCCTTCTTAATCATATATGTAATCAATTTTATGATTTCAGTGAAATTCAGAATGAATCTTCTCAAAAAATTTATTTTTCCTAAAAATGAGTGAATTTATTTCCTATTCCTGAGAATATTAATAGTATCTATTGCTTCAATCCTTTTTGAGTCAATTTTAATTCCATCCCTAGAAGCTATATGGCCCAAGATTTTATGGTTGGAATTATCCTTACTCCTAGTTGCTAACGGTTACAGAATAAAAACTTTAACCATTTCACTTGGTTAGTTTTTATCTCTCTCTCATATTGGCAGAACGAGCATGCATGTGTTACTTCATTATTTATTTGAAGTACTCCCTTCACTTGGCTCAAGACACTCGACGCACCTCCTTATAAACTGTACTAATATTCTTGAAGGCCCTGTCACATCCTTTGCCTCAAAAAGATACATCTTTCTCTATAATTTCGGCAACTTGTCTTCAATCCTTTTACCTTAAAAATTTATTGACTACAACTGTAAATATGGCTTTACCAACCATCTATCCATTTGAGTGATGTCAACCCGTTTTAACTGTGAAATTAAATCTAAGCTTCATTTAAGCTTTATTTGATTTCCAGTTGATTCTTTATAACATTGATTTGTCCTAGTACTCCAGCACAATCATCCTTTTCAATGCCCAATGATTTTTTATCTAGCAAATCAAAAGCCTCTTCACAATATTCCTTTCTTTATTTGGCCATTTTCTTACCCTTGGATATATTGGCCTCCCGTGCATTTAGTATGATATCACCCCTGATTTTTTTTGCGACCGTCAATCTAGGATTTACTGGTACCTCTTTTCTAGCCAAAGATACGACTACCCTTTGAAAGGTGGTTTGGGTCGCACTAACCTCTTTTTCTCTGAAACCAATATTATCTAATGATTGAACCATCTCCCAAAAATAATCTTGAATGATCCCTACCTTAGAAAACATGCTTTTTTGTACTGCTTCCATCTTCTCATGCACTTCCAGTGCCTGGACTTGAAACACTGCTATATTTACAACCTGGCTTTCAGTAGAACTCAATTTAGCTTGCAACTGCCTTACTAATTCTTCTTGTTGGATGAACTATCCTTGACTTGCTTGAACAATATTTTGTACCTCTTCAATATCATATTTAAGTTGTTGAATTTCTTGTCTGTCTTTGGCTCTAGCTTGTTTGAGTCCTTTAATGACCTCTTTTTTTATATTATTCTTGGTATTCCTTATTTGATCTTGCAGTTGATTTATCATCTGATTCATCTGCCTTAGCCTTTGTTTCATATTATCAATAGATAATAAGTTGGCCATTGCAAAATCTCCCAAAGAGCCTACCACCTCTGTAGCAAAATATTATTCTTCCAAATGTTTCCCATCTAATAATACTATGTTATGTTTTACGATTGCACCCTCTCTCATGTGCATTTCTTTCTTCACCATGGCCTTTCTTTTCTTTATGAAAAACAACTCGGTGCAACGTATCTCCTCGACAGGGATATGCATGAAATCACTTATGAACATTGTCTCTGTAATAGGGTTTCCTCTCGTGAAATGTAATGGTGTGACAACCTCAATGGGGTTTCCGATTTCTGTGGATAACATTTTCTCAGCCTCTTCAGTAGTTGATTTCTCAGGAGAAGACGACGGTTTATCTTCTTCGTTCTTTATTATTGTCTCTTTTTTATCTTTTCCTTGGTTTTCTAATATCTTTGTCTCTGGGATATTTCCCTTCTGATTTGAGACCTCAACTTTCTCTAGTTTTTCCAGGGTTTCTTGTTTGGTAGAGCTTCCAGCTTCTAGATTTTGGGTCTCTACTTGTTGTGTATTTAGAAATTTTAGGATTTTCCCTTGTAATACTTTGGGTAGGCCACTTCCTCGGTGTTTTTGGAAATTTTAAACTCATCCATTTCACCAGGTAGTAGAGCTCGAACTTGGCTCAAAAATTCTTGGTAAGATCTTACCCCTCAAAAAATTTCGTCATGAGGGGACTCTTCATGTTCATACTTTTTAAGATTGCAACTAGCCATATGGTTTCCCACAACCCTATGTGGGTCATGCTTCTTGAATTCAATGTTAACTAGATTTATCTCTTCTAAACCTACAACCTCCACCTTGTTGTGACCGAAATCCAATAAGGAAAATGAACCAATAGACAAAGGAAAAGATGGTCATACCTTTTTCTGCATAAATTTTAGCTCTTTCCTAATCTTGTCGAGTACATTTTGTCGTGAATCTTCACAACACATCAGTCTATATGATAAAAATTGTGGTAATGCATATGGAGGGACCAAGCAGCCGAAAAATCTGATATAAGAGAAATGTTCCTCTATGTACCAGTCCATCACTTTACCTAGGATAACGATAACCTTGTCTAAAATTCTTGGTGATGGGTGACCAAATATAACAATATGCATCGGCACCACTACCCAATTAAATATTTCATAAAAGAAATCTTTTTCCTTGTATTCCCAGAGCTTTGAATGGTAATCATGAATTTGTTCTACAATGTCTTGAGTCCAACTCTATCTCATCAGTGGGATAGGTGTCATGAAACAAATAGCGTCCATAATATAATCTGACATAGAGAATGAAGCTAGTTTCCCTTTGGTTTTATTCGTTTGGTATTTTGAGATTTCACTAGCCAGATTATCTGACAATATATTTGCTCATTCAAAAGAAAATCCTTCTGCCACCGAGTGAATAATGGGAACCTGTGGTAGAAAGAAATGGTTCGTGTTCTCTTTTCCATAAATTCTGCACATCATCATGGCTATATACATGAATTGTGGTTCAAGCAATGAGATGGAATATACACCGTGAGATTCGGCTCTAAAATTTTCGAGGCATGAACACTAGTCTTTGATCAGACCGGAAAGACTCTTTCCATAATGATCACACTCCTTATTATTAAAATTCACTTTAAAATTGGCGTTATAATTTTTTTTTAATGTTGCAGACAATTTATACATGACTTGTATGTGTTCCAGTTGAAACAACCCAACAACTACTTTCTAAGAGTTGAATATCGTTCGAGTAGGGATATCCACATGATTCAGTGCCCATCCAATCATGTCAGTGTAAGGTAAAAGCCTCAGCCCGATTGCTATCTTATGCAGTTATGCTTGAGCGATAATGTTATATTTGGTAGATAAGTTATCTTTTTCATTGTCACATGAATCATCAGGACAATTTACCACTTCGTATTGTATGGTGTTGAACACATGTGTCTAGGTTTTGACTATGTTTATACTTCTCAGTGAAGTATCAAAGATAACGTCTGTGTTTTGGCAAGAACTTTCACCAGCTTCTTTAGGTGCTTTCCGTGAAGCCATGATATCAAATTCAAAGTTCTGTTATTTTTTACAGAGAATGAGAATGCATAAAGCTAGTTATTTCAATAAGTCAACTCTAAGAAAACAAGAAAGTGATTCAGAACTAAAAATCTTCTTTTCCTTAAACGCATAAACCACGCGTATACCTTCACTGAAAACTCGTTAAATTCCTTTAATAAAAATGATTTGGGCATTAAAATGTGATCTTATTTGGAATCAATTCCCTAAATCAGATATTAATATCATTTATGGTCGATATCTTGGGAAAAGCGTATAATTTGAAAGTATCCGATTTAATTTTGAGAAATAGATTAATTAGAGTATAATCCTCATTTAGTACCTTAATTAATCATACCTATCACTTAATCAAGTTTCGATGTTTCGGGTCTTGGGGATCTTTAAATCAATTTAAATTAAGACTTACGAAACATGAAGTCATGATAGGTTTTAATTAACTATAATCATATTTAACTCTCTTAATTAATTACAATTAGTTTTAAAATGTCGGGGTTTCGAGTATCAGGAATTCAAATAATTTATATGTAAGATCATCTTGATTCACGAAGTCGTGATGATATTTACTCTTTGTTAATATTACTTAATCGTTAATGAACCTGGCTTAACATTTAATACTTTCATGAGTTCGGGGATCGGGACTTCGAAGATGCTCAATATTGAACCTTCGTACTTCACAAAACCCCACTCCCAAAATTTAAAAATAAAACCTTTATATAGATTGATTCATTAATTGAAAAGGTGGCTCAATAATATGCTAAGACATTTAAACTGTTGGATTGATTGGAGGAATTTATTTCAATGGTGAATATCCAAGTGCATTTTTGTGGTTTTTTTTTTTATTTAAACAAAAATGAAAATTATTTTAGTCTAAGGTTTAGAAAAATATATATGTTTCAACAGAGGGGAACAAAGACTTTTCCATAATTGAGGGAAGGATAATGCCTGTGCACACTTGAGAGTAGAGGAGATATTGATTTCCCACGAAATGATGAGATTGTTCACAGTGGAGAGAAATGAAGTGCGTCAAAGGGTACGAAGGAATTGCCAAGAACTTATGATGGGGAATGAAAATAGGGGAAGGTGGCACGGGGTAGGCACGAGGTCATGGGGGAAGATCCACATGGAGAGGGGAAAGTCTCAGGTGAAAAGGGGAGGGGAAGGAGGGGTCGAGCAAGGATAGAGGTTGGGGAGAGAGGATGGGTTAAAGGAAAGAGGGGGGAAGGGAAGGAGGGTTAAATAAGAGTTCAGTAGGGAGTTAGATCTAGGATAAAATAGGGAAATTGTCTGAGAAGGGGGGATTTAGGAAAGCCATGCATAGGTTTCAATTTGATTTATCAAAAGTTGGCTCTACTCCAAGATCTTTGTTGATTTTTCTAAGTGATCAACTTCCTGGTTCTTGGAATGAAGGATGTGGAAAAAATGGATCTTGGTGAATTGTCATTTCAAGGTTTTAGTTTGGGAGTGAAGGCCATTGGGAATTTGGGTGGCATAAGGTTTTTTGGTTGAGAATATCCTTTATTATTATTTCAAAGTCTCTGAGAACGGTAAGGTTGTGAATTTTTCTCGAGTGTGCGATTTGGATCCCCATGTAAAATGCAAGGGTTTTCTCTTTATTATTAGTGGTATTCCCAAGCCCCCAAGAGTATTCCAATATACTTTTTCCATCGAAATCAAATATGACTCCCCCCGCACCTACTTTCCCTAGGTTACCTCCTGAAGCTCCGTCAAAGAAAAGAATTGGAGAGGATTGTTGTCTTTTCCAGTGGAGGAAGTCATTATTGTAGAGGCGTAATTTCCATTCTTGCCTCTTGTTTTCTCATTTTGACAATGAAATATGACTTGAAGGGGTAGGTAACAAAATGTATGTGATCCATTCTTCTTCATTTTTATCAAGGGAGCCTCTCGAGTCATACTGAATTTCTCTGGACCAGAATACTTCAGAGACCAAGCTGCATATTTTGGTTAAAATGCGTTGCAGGGGAGGAATATTCTCATGAAAAACAACCTGATTCTAGGCAAGCCATAACTCCCAGTAGAAAAAAATGGGAATTTATCTCCAAAGAAGGGTGGAGTGTTTCTTGTTTTTGAGGCTTCCAGCATATCTTTGTTTCCAAGAGACAAAAAGATCATTCCAGTTCTCATGGGGAGGAGAGGGTGGGACAGGGGAAGGTAGATAAGGTTCCATATTTGAGAAGAGAAAGGGAACTCCAGGAAGAGGGGAGGAATGGATTCAGAGGCTGTAAGAAAGAGGGGGAATTGAGAGGGACCAATAATTCCCTGTTTTTGCAAGTTTTCTGATGTTAGTATTTTTCCATGGACCATCAACCAACAAAAGATATTTACTTTAGGAAGAGAAGGGCTAGACCAAATTTGTTTCCATATTTTGTAGACTAGGGGGGATTGGTCATAAGATTGTAGGATAGAATAACCTTCTTTTACACAATAGATTAGGGAGCCCCAACTACGAGAGTCGGGTATAGAGAGATGAGTGGGAGAAAAACCCAACAAATTATTAAATAACATGGAGATCAACGGTCGTAGGTGGATAGGGGTGTTCAACAGTTTCCAATTTATCCAATCCCCATCAGAACCTTAGAGGCATAAATATTTGAGAAGAAGAAGACCCTTGGAGTAGCCCCAATCTTTTAGGGGGTGGAGGGACTCTTGACAGTTCAATGTCTCAAGGTCCAGGATATGGTCGGTCCATAAATTTATATGGACTCCATTCCTCGGGACCTAGGAGATTTTAGATTTTATAAGATGGGATACAAGTTTCAGTAGACGCCAAATTGAGGAACCAAGGAGGTGGGAAGGGGGGGTATCTAGACATTGAAATCTTGAGGAGTTGAAGTATTTTGTTATTAGAGATGATTTCCACCATTCTGTAGTCTCGACGAGTAAACACCAAGCTATATTTGATCCTAGAGAAGTATTATTTAGGACAGGATCTCTGATAGCTAGTCCTCCTTTATTGAGAGGTTGGAAAACTTGTTTCTAGTTGATGAGGTGGATTTTTTTAGTATATTTTTCCCACCATCCCAAAGGAGACTTGAAAGAGCTTTAGATATTTTTTCAAGATCACCTTTTGGGGCAAGAAGGCCAGAACACTGGAAGATGTAGAGTGAGGAGAGGACATATTTGAAAAGAATTATTTTTCTAGCTGGATTGATCCAACGACCTCCCCAACATTGGATCCTCACGAGGATTTTGTCAATGATGTCCTACCAATATGTAGTTCCACGAGAATTTAGGAATATAGGAATACCTAAATATTTGAAATAGTTCCAGGTAGTGATGATAGGGAACCTGAAAATTCTGGCAATATGGTCTTTGATGTTCCTTGGAACGTTCCATCCAAAGATCCAACATTTAGCAAAGTTCAATTTTCCTTCAGAAGCTGAAAGAAAAGAGTCAAGAACTTTATGAAAGTGATTGGATATAATTACCGAAGCCTCCCCCAGAAGAAGTGTATCATATGCAAACTAAGAATGATTTATTTCCTTGACCCATCTCATGATGATTAGCCCCGAGAGTCTGCCTATCCTTCTTTCTTCTTCCAATTTTCAACTGAGAGAACCTTCTAGGAGGATGTAGAGGAAAGGGGAAAGGAGACATCTTTATCGAAGATCTATGCTAGCCTTGAAGAACTTTGAGGGAAGACCATTTATTAGGGGGAAATCCAAGGGGAATTGATGCAAGCCTTGATCCAACGAGTAAAATTTTTAGAGAAACCATAAACTTTGAGGATTGAGTATAGAAAAGAATGCTTGACTCGATCAAAATAATTTTTCATATCCAGTTTGATGACCATGCATGGAGCATTACTTTTTTTGTTGGAATGAATGGATTCTTGAACAAGCATGATATTGTCTATAATTTGTTTGTTTTTTAGAAAACCTCCCTGATTTTCTGAGAGAATAATGGATAACAAGGGTTTTAGGTGATTTGCAATGATCTTAGTGAGGATTTTATACAAGGAGTTTCATAGGGAGATGGGGCGGAAGAAGGAGAAGTTTGATGGATTAGAGTCTTTGGGAATGAGGGTTAGGAAGGTGTTGGCAGCAAATTCACATTTTTCCATTGTCTTATAAGCTGCCTACACCAATGTTTTGCAAACATCAATTTTTCGTCGCAACTTTCAAATAAATGACATTTTAATTTTTTGCGACATTTGCTCCTTTACCTTCGCTTTGTTTTCACGACTGTAAGCATGAAAACTTCATCTTTCGAAGTCAAATTGAAATCTTTATTTGAAMTATCGTCATCTCTTTTGTCGATATGCCTATTGCGCTTACCTTTTATTTACCATTATACAGGTGGAAATATCCTTTGATTGGTACTCATGCTTCGATTGATTGTGTGACTTGGTTTCATTGAGTTTGTAATGCATTGGCATTTGGATTTGCATTTTTATTTGATCTACTTGACCATCGGTTTCATGAAAATACTTAGGGGTTATGGTCAGATCTTTCATATATATCTTTTAATATAATACCTATGTTTGTGTTTTCATAACTATTGGCATGTTGATTATATGAATACCCATTGGCACATTGGTTGAAACTATTGATATGAGCCAATACATTGGCGCATGGTTAAACATTTGGTATTGATTTCAATTTGAATGTGGATGGTTTAAAACTATGGCATAACGTTGATTGTGCGCGTTGGTTCTACCATTGATTTCATTGGTTGGGCAAATGACTTGAGTGTTGAACTATGATGGGTAGAACAGCTATAATCCAACGGTTGTACTTTGGCAATAACTATTATGCATGGCAGTGATAAACTCCACCACCTTCGCAAAATGGAATTTATGCCTATCCCTTATTCTCGTTCACCTCTGTTAGCTCAGGTAACCTTTGTGCACTATGCTCCTGTGTATGCTATGACCCAAACCCTGGACTTACCGTGAGCTCGGCTCCATGGCACTTGTGGTGCGGATCGAGCCAAACGACAACCAAGCCTTGATATTATTTGACAATGCCCGGAAAGACTTGGAGGATAATGGATGGCTCACCTTTGTACAACGATTTGAGGGTTTTAATCTAGTTGTGGCACAACATTTCGCCCTAACATTTGATGGCTGTAGAGCCAAGGTGGGCGACATCCAGTTGGAAATCAATGAGGAATTTATCAGTTCTGCTACAGGGTTACCTGCCACATGCCAGCATTGGTTCAAAAATTCGAAAGTGGAAGAGGTGCCTTGGCCACTTCTGTTCGTCTCGCGCAAAGTCACATCTTGTAATAGAGGTATGCCCATATCTATGCTAAAACCACAATGGCATGACCTTTTCATAATAGTCAAACAGTTTTTGACCTGTGAAGGTCGATATGGACTCGTGTTTCTCTACCATCTGCGTTTGTTAATGAATTTTATGGGATACCCGTTGAATATGCCCTTTTTATTTCAACGTAGCCTATATAAAATGTCGAAAAGGTTTAAAAGGTAGAAGGCTGATCAATAGTAACATGTTCCACCATGGGCTTATTAAACTTACTATTATTTATCACTTGAGTTTTCATGGTGATAGCTGGAGAGCTTTCATCACTCGTAATGGTTTTGATGACACAGACCATGTCCAGGTTGACAAGCCTGTGGTAAATGAAACCAAGGCCGAGCCTCCTATGCCCTTCCATGTCCTACTGCCTCCTCCTAAACCCTCAACCAACCTTGATGTTGAATTACCCAATGCTATGACTGAGAAGATTGAGACTTTTAAAAGGCCTGTGTGAAAAAATCCCAAGGCAAACCCTACGGCTTATGCCAAGGGTAAAAAGAACACTCGGATGATTTCAAGAATGGCTAGGAAGAAGCCTAAACCCTCTGTTGAGCAGAAGCCCATAATCCTTAGTGAGGATTCAGACTTTGACATAGAACATTTTCTAGCCAGTGAGTACCCTTACTCACAGGGTTTATGCCCCGAGCCACCTTACGATTTCATGTCGAATCTTCCCCGTTGCCTGAAGAATAATCCTAACTACCCTGGGATTAAACTTCCTAACGAAACACTTGGAAATGTAATCAAACCCTCACCCACACTTTCGAACCCCTCATAGCCATCCTATGACCAATGTGACTTATGGTTGGAATGATATTACATCGACATCCCCCTACTTCAATCGAAAATCCAATCACTGGAAAATCAAGTTGCAATGTTGACCAGCCAAAGAGACCAACTCCAAGCAACTGATAAGAAGAAGAGGACAACTGGATCCATCGTTTTCAAGAATGTTGAATCAGCCACAGCCGTTATCAACTCCGAATTTTCATGACCAAGCCATCTGCTCGCTATACAGGTATGGATTTTGATATCGTTTTAGTTTTATGAATGACCAGGATTAATATAGTGATTGGAATTTGCTCTTCGAATAGCTCTGTTTATATTTTGAAATGGCTCTGTTATAACGACATTCATCCTGTATACATTTCGCCTTGCTAAAATTAAATGGAATTTCGTTTTAGATTCATGAGTTAATCATTCCCAGTTTAGCCATTGATAGATTTTTATCGGATTTGAATGGTTTTCGTTTTGATTTGATTTGTTCGTTTGTCTGATTGAATTAACGAAATTGACGATTTGCTTTCAATTGAATTCGTTTTGTATCTACTCTGAATAGGAAGTTTTTCACGCTCAATTTATAATGCGATCATGTTTGGATTTGATTTTGTTTTGGTTCGTATGTTTTGATTGGAAAACGATTTCAATGAGTTTGATTGTTACGATCTTGTAATATGTTGTGACATGTAATCTTCTAAGAATAGGAATACAACTCTGTTCGGTTTCAAGTTGAAAAAAACGACTCTGTTTTTACGGAAACAATGCTCTCATTTAAGCCTGTGCAAATAATATTCATGCCCGAATCATGGAATGAGTATGATTTGCAATGACTGTGTTAAAACTCCAGTGGTTCGATTCGCTTGCTGGATTCGCACCATAAGTGTTGCAATGTTTGAGTTTAAATTTGTAAAACGAATTGGTCAAACTCGGTTATAATTCATTTGAATGGAACAATCAAAGTCAATCGATCTTAAACACCCAATGTGCAATAACAAATGACCATATAATTCTTTCGAACTCTGTTACCAATTAATGGATCTAGTTACGATTTTATTTGAATTGATTTTCGCCCCAGTTTGAGTCATCCCATTCGTGGCATGAATCGTTTTCTATGACAATACAATTATAACGATTTGAAAATGATCTTGTTGGATTTGATCGTATCTCATGTTTAATGATTGCCTACGATTCGTTTTGATTATATCAGTTTCAAAGTGATATCAAACAATTTCACAACTGTTGATTATGATTCTGTTCGTTCGATTTTGTGGTAACAAAAGAAACAGAGTACGCCTATCTCTGTATCCATTTGATCAATATTGCTCATGTTTGATTTCGAATGGTATAATAATATCAAGTTTAATGATTCGTTTTCAAATAGCTATTGGGTGTTTATTGAATTTGATTCTTTAAAATATTTTCAATCGATTTTAATGTTGATTCTGTGTCTTATTTAGACTAGCTACAAAATCGCATGATTCTGTAGCTACTCTATTGAATTTGATTTTTTATCATTTTATTAATAAAAGATCCTTCTAACTTGTCTATTTTTTACCCTTTTCAGGTAAATTCGAATTGCATGGGACATGCTAGACAGGGTAGGGAATATTTGTGTCTTTTAGTTTTATTTTAGGTTCCCTGTTTAGTTAAACTTGGGATATCTTCCCAGATTTTATGTAAACAGTTTGATAACTTCTACATGGAGGTTTTACCCTGTAGAAGCTCTTTAAATACTTATTATTTATGTAATAAGGATCATCCTCACTTGTGGGAGAACCAGGCTATGGATTTTTAATACAAAATGAGACAGAAGTTGATGTTCTGCTACAACTTTCGCTTTCATAATATCAATCTTTTGTTTTATGTTTATGCTTATCAATTTGCACTTGATTAGTGACTACTTTAGCTATCATAGTGTTTTGCAGAATGATATGATTTAATTAATGTGATCCATGTCTGATTTCTTTCAATACTTAAAAATACAAAAATTATTTGATTCAGTGAATGAATGACAAATTTCTCTTCTTCATCAATTGAATTATTTTGTATAAGTCTTTGCATACAGGTTTATCTAACTGTGAAGATTTATAAATTATAAGATTGTTGTTATTTTTATGTCTTGTTTGTCCTGTAATCATACTTTAAGAGCACTGGAGTTATCGTTTACGAGAAGCTCCTGGATAATTCGGTGTGGGTTTCCTCCCTCCGATCAGCTAAGACAATCATCATACACAAGACAAATCTGGAGCATTTCTCCAGGTCAGTTTGTGATTTATTTTCGTTAGTTTGTTTAGTATAATTTAAGTAGTTTAATTAGATATATGTTTAGATAGATGTGTAATTAGAATTAGTATATTAGTAGTATTTTAATTAGTTATGTTTTTTTTTATTTCTTTTTCATAAAAATATAAAATCAACAAAAATATATTTCTCTGCCTTACGACAGAATGCAAACGAGTTTTTCAAGTTTTATTCAAATCTGTAAATTGTAGATATTGTATATTTTGTGAATAAGTTATATTTCCGTTAGTAGTTAGAATATTTAGATTAGTTAGTGTGTTTAATAGTTAGTTTTAATTAGATTAGTTTATTAGTTTGTTTTATTTATTTTAGTTAGATTAGTTTAGTTTGTTTTAATTGTTATTTTTAGTTAGATTAGTTATTGTAGATTAGTTTTCTTTTTGTTTTCTTAGGACCTTAGATCAGCTAACGAAGCCACTAAACCCTTCAGGGTGGTTCATTACAAACATMTTGGGTTATTAGACAACCCCGGACCGGTTCCACTCTCTCAGTTGACGGACGATCGATTTCGCACGTCAACAAATGGCACTAGAAGGAGGGCCTGAATTTAATTAATGGCACGAGGCAGTCGAAAGACTCATCCACCACCTAATMTCTCACCTATAGTGACTCGAATCCATTCCAACGATAATATTCCCCTTCAAACAACAACTACTTCAACCGACTATCCATAGATCACAGTTGAGCTAGCAACCCCTAATCCTACAGGTGGTGACATATAAGAGATTGTCTGTCAATATCTTATTAAAACACATAGTGCCTTAGCCCATTTGAGGCAACCAAACCATCCATGGGGCCAACCTTTGGATTTCTCTGATATCAGAGAACAATTAGGAGGCATTGATCCTACTGTGAATCCTTCAGATCCAATCTTAAATCCTGCTGCTGGAGGATCTGGGATACCCCCTTCACCACCTCCATCATCTCCTTCATCTTCTGGAGGAGATTCTTCTGACGAAGGAAATTCCCCTTCTCAGCCTTCCACACCCACTACCCCGATGGCAAATCAGAACAATCCTGCTAGACCTTGGCTTGACCAGGATATCGTATCTGTACCTGGAGCTCAGCATCCTTTACCTAAACACCCAGAGAAATGGCTTCCAAAGTTTGATCCTGATTCAAAATAGATCGCTAAAGACCACATTAAAAAGTTTATGTTAGCCATAAGACTCCGCAATGTCGAACATGAAGATGTTGTCTATAGGTTGTTCCCTTATACTTTCGAGGGTAATGCATCCACATGGTACTTTTCCTAGCAACCCCATACCATCGTGTCTTGGGAAAAGTTTGAGTCATGCTTTTTGGAAAAATTTAGAGACAGTAAACCTCCGGAAGTCCTAGTCATGGATCTTTCTAGCTTAAGAATGAACCCAAAAGAAAAAGTCAAATACTTTAATCAAAGATTCTTAACGCTTAAAAATCGAATCCCTACAGATTCCATGCCTACAAAGAGTCTTATAATATCTTACTACACTAAATCTTTGCATCAAAGTATAGCTATTTGGGTTAAACGATCTAAGAAAGCCACATTGTTAGAAGCCTTCGAAGAAGCCAACGAGATTGAAAAAGACATACTTAGTTTTAAAGATTATAATAGCAACGAAACTGAGACTAGTTCTTCTTGCAAAAAGAAGATCGAAATCCTCCCCAGACCCACTCAAAGTAAAACACAATCTGAAAATGTTGATTTAGAAAACTTAACCAAAGTTGTTCAAAAACTGTCAAATCAAGTTATAGACTTGAAGAGGTCGACCGAAGAAGATTCCTTGAGAAAAGGACCTTACAAACCCCCGTTCCGGAGGCCTTTTCCTACCAACTGACCTAATCCAACCACCGAAGGCCTAAATCTAGAAAGTTTGCAATGTTCCCTTCAAACAATTTTAGGAGCCCAAGATAACTTGATGCCTCCTGAGATTACTGAGGAGGTAGTTGAACAAGAGACAGTCCAAGAAGAAGAGCCTTCTCCAAACATTTTTGGACACTTCTCAGATAACATCTTCCAAGCTAACTTCGAGACAGTACATCCCTATAATACGAGGAGTAAGACAACCAACAAACCTTCTTCCGAAAACACTAGAACTTCACCTCCAAAGAAATCTAAATCAGCTGAGACTAAACAGAGTAATGTGAACCCCAACTTAGATTATGATGTTGTTGAAGATCTTAAAAAGTTAAGGGCTAACATTTCTATTTATGAGTTATTGAAATTTCCATTTCTGCTTCAAAAAATGTTACAGAATATCTTAGAGAATGGCAAAAATGGTAATTCTAATGGTAACAAGGTTGTGAAAAACAAAGTTCCACAGAATACTTCCACTAAAAGCAATCCTGATCCTCAAGATAAAGGGAGCCTTCCTCTAAGTACTGTAAATAATGTAAATAATGTAGATAAAGTAGCTTTAGAAACTGTGAGTAAAAAGCCACAAGCTGCTACTCTTAGTACTCGCAAAAATGTACCTCCGTTTTTGTTAACTTTCGAGATATTTAATAGAAACGTGCACAATTGTATGGTAGACTCAGGAGCATCATCCAATGTGATGCCTTGGTCTGTTTGCCAAAAGATTAATGCTGAAGTTGAACCCTCGACCTTAAAAATCATACAACTTGATCGGACAAATGTTAAAGTTATAGGAGAACTAAAGAATGTGCTTATTAGATTATCGTCTAACCCCAAAGTTCATCAAGTTATTGATATAATTGTTGTGGATATTCCAGAAGTGTATGGTCTGTTCTTAAGCAGGGACTAGTCAGAGTAGTTACATGGTTATTTTGCAACAGATTGGTCTCATCTATGGTTTCCAGAGAACGACAAGCCTAATAAAATCAAAGTAAATCATGAGCGCTACCTTAAGTTCACGGTCACAGATTTGAACGATCCCAACGAACCATTTACACCTTCTTCCGATTCACCCTAAGTACAAGGGATGGACACCTTCTTCAACAATTTCATGGCTGAGGCTTCACCTATCACCAATCCATAACAACAGTCTGAGATTGTAACATGCGTGAAATCAACAGCTTCTATGCAACGGTCTCATGCACTCGATGGAAATCAAATTTGGTCTCTGTATTTAAACGGGTCAAAGTCCAAAGAAGGAGCTGGAGCAGGCTGCATCATTATCGATCCAGTAGGTAACAAAACATTGATAGCATGTAGGTTGGAATTTGAATGTACTAATAATACTACAGAATATGAGGATTTACTACAAGGTCTCAGAAAAGATTCGGATATGAACATTCAAAATTTAACCGTCTTTGGCAACTCTGAAATAGTGGTTAGACAGGTAAGAGATTCTATCCACTATCTTTCTCCGCATCTCAAAAGCTACCAGTCTGAGGTATGGAATTTAATGAATAAATTTTCCGCTTTCAATATAAATTCTATTCCTAGATTGAATAACTCTGAAGTAGATTTATTAGCTAATGTAGCTTCTAAACTTCTTCCTGCAGAAGGCCTGTCCCCAGATGCATTCTTCGTTGAGATGATGTTTCGGCCATCCGTTCCTGACAACATCACGAACTTGAGAGTATTTTACTATGATCAACAGATTATTAACTTTCTGCACATGGAAGAAACTTTTCAAGGCGCGGCTATAGACGAACACACACGCGATGACAATTTGCGCGATTTCACGGTAATACCAGATCCGAGAACTCCTGAATTTTCATCGGATATGGTAAACTCGATCCCTAAATATGTAGTTATATTAGAGAAGTTTTATGATTTTCAAGATAAATTTAAAAATACGGTCAATTGTAAAATCAATAGTTCCTCATTATCTTATGAAAAAGTAAACCTAGGAACTAATGAAAATCCTCAGTGCATTAATCTAGGGTTAGGGTGTTCTCGACAAGAAAAAACCACATTTATTAAATTGTTCAAAGAATTTAAAGATGTATTTGCATGGACGTATGATGACCTTAAAACTTTTGACCCCAATATCATACAACATGTCATTCCGATGAAGCCCCAAACCTTACCCTTTCAACAAAAACTGAGGAAAATGCATCCTAAACTTGAACCGACCGTTCAAAAAGAATTGAATAAGATCCTAAATGCTAAGATAATTTTTCCTGTTAGGCACACTCAATGGGTTTCTAACCTTGTCCCAGTCCGGAAAAAAAGTGGGGAAATTCGACTCTGCATCGATTTTCGAAACCTTAATAGAGGGTCTGATAAAGACAACTATCTTGTCCCACCCATGGAACAGATCCTTCAACAGGTATCTGGTCCTGAGAGGTTATCCTCAATGGATGGTTTCTCAGGGTACAACCAAGTCCTGATGTCTCCACCAGACCAACTTAAAACTACCTTCCGTACTCCTTGGGGCATTTATGCTTATCCTAAAATACCCTTTGGATTGATTAATGTTGGTGCCACTTTTCAGAGAGAAATGGACATTGCTTTCCGAGGCTTGATCAATCAATCCATTGTAGTTTACTTAGATGATGTGACTATATTTTCTAAAAACAAAAACGATCATCTAGCTCACTTATGAGCCATTCTACTGCGATGTCGTAAATACGGCATCTCTTTAAATCCAAAAAAATCCATCTTTGCAGTAGAACAGGGTAAACTCTTGGGATTCATTGTGTCTGGTGAAGGGATGATTATTGACCCCGAAAGGGCTCAATTCATCGCGAAACTCCCCCCTCCTACGTCCAAAAAGTCTATGCAGTCTTTCTTAGGCCAGATTAACTTCATGAGAAGATTTGTCCCCAGCTTCTCTGAAATGGTCAGACCCTTGCAGAACCTAATTAAGAAAGACACCAAATATTACTGGGGATCTCTTGAAAACCAATCTTTTAATGCAATAAAGAAGGCCATTATCGACGCTTCATCTCTCATGAGCCCCGATTTTTCTCAAGACTTTACACTCTACACTTTTTCTTATGATCGTTCCTATGCCACTATCCTAACCCAAAAGAATGTCGAGAAAAATGAAGTACCCATCGCCTTTATGAGATTTGCTTTCAAAGGCGCTGAACTTAATTACCCAATGGTAGATCGACAAGCCTACACTGTTTTCAAAGCAGTTAAGCACTTCCGGTCCTATCTTTTGAAGTCAAGGACAAAAGTCATTGTCCCCTACCCAGCCGTAAGGAAACTATTAGTGCAAAAGGAACTAGGAGAAAAGAGAGCTAACTGGGTCACCTCCTTGCAGGAATATGAATTAGAAATCCCCCCAGCTCAGATAGTGAGAGGCCAAGGGTTATGCAAGTTAGTTGTTGATTCAGCAGCAGGACAGCAGGAAGAAAACAATACGTCAAACCTAGGTCAAAACGATCAAAGTCTAATCTGTTGCACACAAAAATATGTGAGTCCTTGGTATGACGATATAAGATTCTGTCTTGAACATGGATCAGCCCCCCGTCACTCGGATCTCGCTAAAAGAAGAACATTGAGATTAAATTCTACCTCCTTTCATCTGGTTAGTGGTATCCTGTTTCATCAAAGTTTTGACGGCGTACTGATGCATTGTCTTGAAAAAGACGAAGCAAAAAAAGTCTTACTCAAGCTGCATGTAGGAGAAGCTGGTGGTCACTTTGGTGGTGAAACCACTGCCCATAAGGTTTTGAGAGCCTCTTATTACTGGCCCACACTTTTTAGAGACGCCCATGCCTTGTGTCGTAAATGTATCATTTGTCAGAAAGCATTAGGGCGGTTACAAAAACCAGCCTTTCCTCTGCAACCCGTTTCAGTAGATTCTCCTTTTCAGCAGTGGGGCCTTGATATCATAGGTCTAGTAAACCCCGTCCTCACAACAACACAAGTTTATTGTGACAACCACAGATTACTTTACCTGATGGTCTGAAGCTGCTGCGTTAAGAACTGTCAACACCAGTCAGGTAATTTCCTTTCTAAACTCGAATATTATCACTCGTTTCGGTATCCCTGACTGTTTAGTTTTCAATAATGCTTCTTATTTTTCCTCTCTTGAGATAAGCGAGTTCTCTTTGGAAAAAGGAATTAAGCTGAAGTATTTTGCTAGCTATTACCCCCAGGGCAATGGATTGACAGAATCAACAAACAACAACTTAATTAAAATCATCAAGAGAACGGTGGTTGAAAATCACAAGAATTGGCACAACGCACTCTTAAACAGGCTGTGAGTTGATAGGGTAACACCAAAAGCTGCTGTAGGTAACTCCCCCTTTTTTCTCGTTTATGGCAGAGAAGCAATTCTTCCACCTCACATTCTCCTTCATTCACTTGAACTATCACAGAAAGTCCAAGAAGAAGATTGTCCCCCTCTAGAAAACCGAATTAACACTTTGATAAAGCTAGAAGAAGTAAGAGCCCAGGCTAAATGTAAGTTAGATCAACATCAACGATTGGTTAAATGCTGGTTCGGTTCTAACTCTGCTTCTGATAGGAATTTTGAAGTAGGTGACCTCGTCCTAAAATGGGACAAACCGCACGAGGGAAAAGGAGAGCACACAAAATTTCAAAACCTATGGCTTGGGTCGTTTTTAATCACTGAAAAGTTGGGTCCCAGTTCTTTTCGATTGCATAATCTTGAAGGGCAGCTTGACACCTATCTGGTTAATGGCCAAGCCGTGAAAATATACTTTTCTTGATAAAAACCTTTGTATATTATGTACATATTTTGGTTTTATTTTTCTTTTTCGTTTGTTTTTTGTTTTTGATTTTTTTTTAATTTATCAGCTTGTGTTTTTGGAAAATACACATACCTGTACAATGAGCTCTTCAGACAAAGATGATAGAAAATTCCTTCGCTGAAATAACTTCTGAGAAATTTGTACAAACATCAATAGTATGTTGCTAAAGTTCATATCTGTGTTGGAAAAATCTGTTGTTTGAAAGAAGTTGATTGATTTCGATCTCTGAGCAAAGCTTGTCATGGTCATCTATTATCTTTTTACGTTGTCCCTTTTACTTAAGGGAATGACTCAGAGGATGTCTCCCTATCTTAAGAAGAGTTTTTTGTAAATAAAACATCTCTGGATCTAAATAAAGGACAGTTCTAAAAAATTCTGATGAGGTCTAAAAAAAAATATGTTAAAATATCATGATTTTCAGCATCACCCAGCTCAGCTATATATCTATGAAAAACAAAACAAAATAAATTATTAAGAAGAGCTATGGGAAGTGCTTGTAAACCCGTCGGGATGCTGAACAGGTCTGCTGGTAGCGGGTAAATGCATGCATGATGCCAAGGAAACTTTGTCGGGGTATTGAACAGGCCCGCTGGCAGCGAAGCAATGTCGGGTATATGAAAATTTGTAAATAAGAAACCTCTTTAATGTCCTTTATTATGATCTAGAACTTCTTGGAAGGATACAGATATCAGAGTGGGTTAAATGAAAACCTTGTCGAGGCTATGGATGCCTGCTAGCAGCAGTGGATATGCCAATAGTATTGGAGATTTTATCTTTAATATCGTGACTTGCTGGTCTTAAAACTGTTATCTATTTTCATCTTTTAAAACACTGTTGAAAAAGTTGGTTAATGATGATGTTTATACAATTTTCTGGTTGTTATTTTTGAGTTGAAATTTTCTTTGATGTCCTAATCTGAATTTGTTCCTTTTGGCAGAGATAACTGCTTCTACCAGTGTGTCGCCATTGTTGGTAGCCAATTCACATTTTTCCATTGTCTTATAAGCTTCCTACACCAATGTTTTGCAAACATCAATTTTTTGTCGCAACTTTCAAATAAACGACATTTTCATTTTTTGCGACATTTGTCCTTTACCTTCGCTTTGTTTTCACGACTGTAAGCGTGAAAACTTCGTCTTTTGAAGTCACATTGAAATCTTTATCTGAACTGTCATCATCTCTTTTGTCGATATGCCTATTGAGCTTACCTTTTATTTATCAGTATACAGGTGGCGAGATCCTTTGATCGATACTCATGCTTCGATTGATTGTGTGACTTGGTTTCATTGAGTTTGTAATGCATTGGCATTTGGATTTGCATTTTTATTTGATCTAATTGACCATCGGTTTCATGAAAATACTTAGGGGTTATGGTAAGATCTTTCATATATATCTTTTAATATAATACCTATGTTTGTGTTTTCATAACTATTGGCATGTTGATTATATGAATACCCATTGGCACATTGGTTGAAACTATTAATATGAGCCAATACATTGGCGCATGGTTAAACATTTGGTATTGATTTCAATTTGAATGTGGATGGTTTAAAACTATGGCATAACGTTGATTGCGTGCATTGGTTCTACCATTGATTTCATTGGTTGGGAAAATGACTTGAGTGTTGAACTATGATGGGTAGAACAACTATACGCCAGTGGTTGTACTTTGGCAATAACTATTATGCATGGCAGTGATAAACTCCACCACCTTCGCACGATGGAATTTATGCCTATCCCTTATTCCCGTTCACCTCTGTTAGCTTGGGTAACCTTCGTGCACTCTACTCCTGTGTATGCTATGAACCAAACCCTGGACTTACCGTGAGCTCGTCTCCATGGCACCTGTGGTGTGGATCGAGCCAAACGGAAACCAAGACTTGCTATTATTTGACAATGCCCGGAAAGACTTGGAGGATCACGGATGGCTCACCTTTGTACAATGATTCGAGGGTTTTAATCTAGTTGTGGCACAATAGTTCGCCCTAACGTTTGATGGTTGTAGAGCCAAGGTGGGCGACATCCAGTTGGAAATCAATGAGGAATTTATCATTTCTGCTACAGGGTTACCTTCCACAAGCCAACGTTGGTTCAAAAATTCAAAAGTGGAAGAGGTGCCTTGGACACTTCTGTTCGTCTCACGCAAAGTCACATCTTGTGACAGAGGTATGCCCATATCTATGCTAAAACCACGATGGCATGACCTTTTCATAATAGTCAAACAGTTCATGACCTGTGAAGGTAAATATGGACTCGTGTTTCTCTACCATCTGTGTTTGTTAATGAATTTTATGGGATACTCGTTGAATATTCCCTTTTTCTTTCAGTGTAGCCTATATAGAATGTCGAAAAGGTTTAAAAGGCAGAAGACTGACAGTAGCCTGTTCCACCATGGGCTTATTAAACTTATCATTGTTTATCACTTGAGTTTTCATGGTGATAGTTGGAGAGCTTTCATCACTCATAATGGTTTTGATGACACAGACCCTGTCCAGGTTGACAAGCCTATGGTAAATGAAACCAAGGCCGAGCCGCCTGTGCCCTTCCATGTCCTACTTCCTCCTCCTAAACCCTCGGCCGAACCTGATGTTGACTTACCCAACGCTATGACTGAGAAGATTGAGAATTTTAAAAGGCCTGTGAGAAAAAAGCCCAAGGAAAACCCTACGGCTTATGCCAAGGGTAAAAAGAATGCTCGGATGATTTCAAGAATGTCTAGGAATAAGCCTAAACCCTCTGTTGAGCAGAAGCCCATAATCCTTAGTGAGGATTCCGACTCTGACATAGAACGTTTTCTAGCCAGTGAGTACCATTACTCACAGGGTTTATGCCCCCAGCCACCTTACGATTTCGTGTCGAATCTTCCCCGTTGCCTAAAGAATAATCCTAACTACCCTGGGATTAAATTTCCTAACGAAACCCTTGGAAATGTAATCAAACCCTCACCCACACTTTCGAACCCCTCACAGATGTCCTGTGAAGAATGTGACTTATGGTTGGAACGATATTACATCGACGTCCCCCTACTTCAATCGAAAATCCAATCACTGGAAAATCAATTTGCAATGTTGACCAACCAAAGAGACCAACTCCAAGCAACTCATAAGAAGAAGAGGACAACTGGATCCATCGTTTTCAAGAATGTTGAATCAGCCACAGTCGTTATCAACTCCGAATTGTCATGACCAAGCCATCTACTCACTATACAGGTATGGATTTTGATATAGTTTTGGTTTTGTGAATGACCAGGATTAATATAGTGATTGGAATTTGGTCTTCGAATAACTCTGTTTATATTTCGAAATGGCTCTGTTATAAAGACATTCATCCTGTATACATTTCACCTTGCTAAAATTAAATGGAATTTCATTTTAGATTCATGAGTTAATCATTCCCAATTTAGCCATTGATAGATTTTTATCGGATTTGAATGGTTTTCGTTTGGATTTGATTTGTTCATTTCTCTGATTGAGTTAACGAAATTGACGATTTGCTTTCAATTGAATTCATTTTGTATCTACTTTGAATAGGAATTTTTTCACGCTCAATTTAGAATGCAATCATGTTTGGATTTGATTTCATTTTGGTTTGTATGCTGTGATTGGCAAACGATTTCAATGAGTTTGATTGTTACGATCTTGTAATATGTTGTGACATGTAATATTCTAAGAACAGGAATACAACTCTGTCCGGTTTCAATTTGAAAAAAGCGACTCTGTTTTTATGGAAACAATTCTCTCATTTAAGCCCGTGCAATTAATATTTATACTCGAATCATGGAACGAGTATGATTTGCAATGACTCTGTTAAAACTCCAATGGTTCGATTCGCTTGCTAGATTCGCACCATAAGTGCTGCAATGTTTGAGTTTAAATTTGTAAAATGAATTGGTCAAAGTCGGTTATAATTCGTTTGAATGGAAAGATCAAAGTCACGATCTTAAACACCCAATATGCAATAACAAACGACCAGATAATTCTTTCGAATTATATTACCAATTAATGGATCCTGTTACGATTTTATTTGAATTGATTTTCGCGCCAGTTTGAGTCATCCCATTCGTGGCATGAATCGTTTGCTATGACAATACAGTTATAATGATTTGAAAACGATCTTGTTGGATTTGATCGTATCTCCTATTTAACGATTGCCTACGATTCGTTTTGATTATATCAGTTTCAAAGTTATATCAAACGATTTCACAACTGTTGATTATGATTATGTTCGTTCAATTTTGTGGTAACAAAAGAAACATAGTACGCCTATCTGTGTATTCATTTGATCAATATTGCTCCTGTTTGATTTCGAATGGTATAATAATTTCAAGTTTAATGATTCATTTTCAAATAGCTATTGGGTGTTTATTGAATTTGATTCTTTAAAAGATTTTCAATCGATTTTAATGTTGATTCTGTGTCTTATTTAGACTAGCTACAGAATCACATGATTCTGTAGCTAGTCTATAGAATTTGATTTTTTATCATTTTATTAATAAAAGATCCTTCTAACTTGTCTATTTTTTACCCTTTTCACGTAAATTCGAATTACATGGGACATGCTAGACAGGCTAGGGGAATATTTGTGTCTTTTAGTTTTATTTTAGGTTCCCAGTTTAGTTAAACTTGGGATATCTTCCCAGATTTTATGTAAACAGTTTGATAACTTCTACAGGGAGGTTTTACCCTATAGAAGCTCTTTAAATACTTATTATTTTTGTAATAAGGATCATCCTCACTTGTGGGAGAACCAGGATATGGATTTTTAATACAAACTGAGACAGAAGTTGATGTTCTGCTACAACTTTCGCTTTCATAATATCAATCTTTTGTTTTATGTTTATGCTTATCAATTTGCACTTGATTAGTGACTACTTTAGCTATCATAGTCTTTTGCAGAATGATATGATTTAATTAATGTGATCCATGTTTGATTTCTTTCAATACTTAAAAATACAACAATTATTTGATTCAGTTAATGAATGACAGATTTCTCTTCTTCATCAATTGAATTATTTTGTATAAGTCTTTGCATACAGGTTTATCTAACTATGAAGATTTATAAATTATAAGATTGTTGTTATTTTTATGTATTGTTTGTCCTGTAATCATACTTTAAGAGCACTACAGCTATCGTTTACGAGAAGCTCCTGGATAATTCGGTGTGGGTTTCCTCCCTCCGATGAGCTAAGACAATCATCATACACAGGGAAAATCTAGAGCATTTCTCTAGGTCAGTTTGTGATTTATTTTCATTAGTTTGCTTAGTATAATTTAAGTAGTTTAATTAGATATATGTTTAGATAGATGTGTAATTATAATTAGTATATTAGTTGTAGTTTAGTTAGTTATGTTTTTGTTTTATTTCTTGTTCATAAAAATATAAAATCAACAAAAATATCTTTCTCTGCCTTACGACAGAATGCAAACGAGTTTTTCAGGTTTTATTCAAATCTGTAAATTGTAGATATTGTATATTTTGTGAATAAGTTATATTTACGTTAGTAGTTAGAATAGTTAGATTAGTTAGTGTGTTTAATAGTTAGTTTTAATTAGATTAGTTTATTAGTTTGTTTTATTTATTTTAGTTAGATTAGTTTAGTTTGTTTTAATTGTTATTTTTAGTAAGATTAGTTATTGTAGATTAGTTTTCTTTTTGTTTTCTTAGGACCTTAGATCGGCTAACGGAGCCGCTAAACCCGTCAGGGTGGTTCATTTCAAACGACTTGGGTTATTAGACAACCCCGGACTGGTTCCACTCTCTCAGTTGACGGATGGTCGATTTCGCCCGTCAACAGAAGGTAGAATTAGTGGCTCCTCTCAATTTCTGTTTTTGGAGGGTGTAGTTCAAAATTTTCTTTACATATCGCTTTTTGAAGACCCAAAAAGAGCGATAGAATCTGATTGAAGACCCTTCAGGAGCAGGGGATATAATAGGGTCCATGTCCCACACTGCTTTGGCTATTTCTTCTTCAATTATCTCCCTAACTAATTGAATTTTATCGTGATCGGAGACGATGTTTAGAATGCTATGTAAGATTTCTTGAGATTATTCATTCATTATTTCATTTCTTGGTTGCTTATATAAGGAATCAAAGTGCTGAGAGGTTGCTTCCTTTACTTGTTTGAAGGTATCGAGTCATTTCCCAGTGTTTAAAAGGATGGAAGTAACTATATTTTTTTTTCTTCGATTTTGTGCTTGTTTGTGGAAAAAATAAGTCTTTGAGTCCCCTTCTTTTAGCTAAAGACTTATGGACTGCAATATCCATTGTTCCTCTTTTCTATGCATGGAATGGTGTAGTTGTTGATTGGCTTCCTTTTCTTTTTTCAAGAGTGAATCAGTGGATTCCTCTTCTTCCAACTGTTGTTGAATTTTTGGCAGAAGTTCGACCTTTTCTTATTCTTGATGCAGAGGGATGTAGGAAGATTCCACCCAATATTTGAGAGTTGTTTTGACTTCCTTTATATTTCTTTCCCATGTATAATTGGGATACCGAGAGAAAGGGGAAGACCACGATTTTTGGATGAGGGGTGGGATAATTGGGTTTTTCAGTCCAGGGTGGATTAAAGAGAAAGGGTAGAGAGCCAAAGTTCTACAGGTTATTGAAATTCAAGGAGATTGGCTTGTGATGAGAGACGACAGATGCGAGGATGTGAGAGGAGATATCTAGGGGGGGATAAGGAAGTTATTATTAATGAGGAAATGATCAAGTT
The DNA here is from genome assembly GCA_009831015.1 of Picea engelmannii. Lineage (NCBI taxonomy): Eukaryota > Viridiplantae > Streptophyta > Pinopsida > Pinales > Pinaceae > Picea > Picea engelmannii. The sequence continues at coordinate 223,439 of ML781302.1, forward strand.
GGGCTACTATCTAGCAGATACAGGAGAGCCTATTGTTCCAAGTGTTCCTTCCCTTATAAGGTTTGACATCATGCAGATCCCAATGTGAGATGAGATCAGATAGATTCTCGGAGAAGGGGTCTTTGATTTTACTACCTCCTTTCTTTTCCCCTAAGTTGATATGGGTGTTGAAATCACCACCAATTATACAAGAGGAGAGATCAATATAATTTTTGAGCATAGAGAGAGAGTTCCAACAAGTGGTTTTTACCTTGTAGGAGTTGGGCATATAAACATTAATAACTGAGATAGTGTTATTGGAGTCCTTATTTTTAAGAACAGTTAGAAGCCAACTTTGAGTTTCTAGAGTTACCTCAAGAGTCTATATATGCTCATCCCAGAGGGTTTCCATGTCATCAGATGTGCCTTGAGAGCTTACAACTATTCCACCGTTGAATTTGAAAACATTTTTTGTTGTTTCTAAAACCGTTTACGCCTCCATTTTTGTCTCCTCGAGGAGGGTTTGGCCATATTTTTGATATATCTTAGGGATTCATATTTCGATTTATTGCCAAAGCCCCTGCAGTTCCATGAGAGGAGATTCATTGATGATGGGTAGAGGAGGCCCAACTATCACGAGTCGGGAGACCAGGTCCTTCAATTCCTCCTCTATGAGTTGAGGTATGTATGGAGTTTTCCATAGATAGTTTCGTTCCTTGTGACTTTTCTTTTGACGTCATTTCTTCTATGACTTCTCTATTGGATCTATGACTAGACTTTTTGGGTTTCTTGAGGAGGCGCTCCACTTCTTCCACATCTTGGTTGGATTGTAATTTTAATAAATATTCTTCATCTTCTTCCAGTTGCTCTTCTTGACTGACCTCATGCGAGATTTACTCATCACCTGATTCTTCAGTTATTATTTATAAAACTGGGGGAGAAAAGGTTGAGGATTCCAACCCTGGCCAAAAAGAGGGGTTTTTCCTTGAGGATTGTTCTCCTAGAGTTTCAAAGGAGTTTTGAATGGGTGTAGGGGGGTTGATGGTGGGGTTGGGGGAGGGTTTTTTAGGGAGGGTTTTGACAGTAGGGTTTTGATGAGAGGATCCCAATTTGGGGATAGATCCTGAAGATACAGGTCCGAGGCCTATTCCTTTTCTAGTATTAGCTTTCTTCCTGACGTGTTTCCAACATTCTTCTTGTTGTGTGACATCTATTTCTTGTACTTTTTTGCTACTAGGGAAATTTCTAGAAAAGTGGCCATATTCATGACATGTATTGCATTTGAATAGGAGTTGCTCATAGTCCAACTTCTGAATGTAAGTCCATTCGTTTATATTTAACTTGATTTCTTCTGGAAGCCCTTGTTATATATCTACTTCCACACAAATCCTAGCACAGGAATACATACTAGACTTGGGTTCAACTCTGTCGATAAATTTTCCCAATGTGTATCCAATGCTTTTTAGAACTTCATCTCCCCAGCAATGAAATGGTAAGTGTGCAAGCCGCACCCAAACCGGAATGACCCAGGGGATGTCGTTTTCTGGGTCAAAATATGGGGTCCATTTGTTTAAGTATAACCCTCTGGGGCGGAAGAAGTCAGGGTTGTTTCTAAAAATGAGATCTATGTCTTCTTTATGATCAAAATAAAAAATATCGAAACCCTTACCATAGAAAAAGTGATTCATTCACCCCTTTATGAGAGGATTCCAGTTTCACTCAATCCAAATATCGATTTGGTGAGGTGAAGGCCATAACCCCATGAATTGGCCTACAAGTTCTATGGAGGCGAAGAAGAGAGATTTTCTTCGCAAGGAATTACCACTTCTCGGATTTAATCTAGTTTTTTCACGAACTGTGAAGCCGTAGGGTGCATGGGATGGTTTCCAAGGGAACCCACCAGATATTTTAAGGCGACGACTTCGTCAAGAAAATCCGGGGGAGGATCACAGTTCAGATCTGGAGAGGCCATAGGAAAGGGCGAGAGGGAGAGGCGAAGGACTAGGGTTTCCACATCAAATCAGCGAGATCAAGATGGAACATTTTCTTAACCATTAAACCCACTAATAAATTATTCTTGATTTATTTTTAAGATTTTATTTATAATATTAAACCCGTAAAATATATATCTATATATAATATTAATATTGTTTTGAAAGTTTTCACCATACAATATAAAACTAATAATACTATTTAAAATTACAAAATTTTATTTTATATAATACTCATTAAATATAAATACAATAGTTGAACTAATTTATATGAGACCGTATTCAATAAATAGAAATGCAATCGATGAACAAACGAATATCTAGAGACCACCTAACACCTTTATGCATGATTACTTAATTTCCATCACAAAAATCCTAAATCACTCATTGTCAAAGATTTTCTTTTTATAAACATAATTCTCGACAGCCTTGGAGCCAGCTTATTCTTTTGAAAGTTATGACCAAAACAAATTTTAAACACAGCCAACAATTTCATTAATGTGCATATGAACTTATACAAAGATAAACATTAAACTTATAAGAGTTCATATAAAGAAAAACATTAACTTATAAGTATTACGTGGAGACTCCTAATGAATTTTGACATAACACTTTGAACTGTGAAATGCAATATTACGTGGAGACTCGTAATGAATTTTGACTATAACACTTTGAACTGTGAATTGCAACACACATGGACAGACCAGGATTGCACAGTCAGAGCTCAGAAATACAAAGTAGAAGGACCAAAATGTAGTAGTATTGTCTCCGTACTTCATAGATAAGCCGTACAAAACAGGTTAATCCAGTCGAATCCTACTGCTATGCAACAAAAAATATTAACTGACGCCTATTTTGTCGTCAAATCCAATCCACAAGAGAGAGGGGAAGCATTAATCATTTTCTACTGCAGGCATAGGGTGATTCAAATGAAATGGCCGCGGCGACAGTTTTTTCATTTCAAGCGGCGGGGGAAAGAGTTACCTGTCTTCATCTTCTCGAACTGCATAATCAATCTATCGTTGTGACAACGTTGCTGCACTGCATAATCAATCTCTTGTTGTTAGCAAAAGAAGGAGACGAGAGATTTGTTTTTCAGTATGCCTTTAAGGTCAATACACACCAGTGCGTAGTGCGTCAATGTTCAAAACAATCGTCATACTTTATAATAAAAATGACACTGACTGAATAAAGTGCATTGGTGACATTGACAATTACACACTAGTGCGCCTTAGTGTCATCTTGCTACACTGTAGTAGGCTAAATAAAAAAAATTACCAAATCGATTTTCATTGTTATAGTGCATCTTGTGCTTTCAAACTCTCAAGAAAGCATCAGTTCTCATCGTCCTTCCAATGAAACCCTATTACATATGCTCTACACTGAATTGGATAACTCCATTCATAGATTCCTCTCAGTGGTGAAACCACGCTTCCTCGGGACATAAGACACAAGGTAAATTTATTATTACTTTCATATTTGAATTTTCATCCAATCAAAATTTGAATTTGGTAGGGACCTATCCTCCTAACCCCTCCCATAGGTAGAATAATATTTTTTCCATGTAATAAAGGCCTACATTAGTTTATAAGGTCTATTTAATAAATGATAAAAATTCAATGTAAGAATACCTAATAAAATCTTTCACTTCTAAAAATCTCTTCTTCTAGAAGGCTATTTAGAAGATATAATTAGTATAAATAAGAGTATGTAACAACCCTTTGTTAGGCCTAAGAAAAGTCGAAGCACAAAACTTACATTTTTTTTTCACTAAGAAATTAACAACACATGATCATGCCAGCACCTATTCAACAACATCATAAGAAAAGTAGTACCAACTGCTCATCATGGAAATTACTAATGACGCAATCAACGCGTCAACAAAGGATAGCGACACATAAACATAAATAGCGTAACAAATTATCACATCATAATAGCTTGAAGCAACTTACAACATCATTCAATTAGATGATGAATATGAAACTACTACCCACCCAACCTACCGTTCAAGGTTAGGACCTCCAGGACACATAAGAAACACTCAAGCCTAGGTTGTAATTGGTTTTAACCATTTAAGGTCTCACGGCTGACGACTGTTCCGAGGAACAAGGAGGTGTCTACATCCCACTAGCACAATCATACCAAGAAACTAGATAAAATAGAATCATTAACGATCATCCATTTCATCAATCCATCAATCTTAAAACATCAAATAATCCTTGGTGCAAGGGTAATCATTATCATTATCAATCATACATCAACAATTAACTATTCGCTTCGAGTGAGAGTAACAATTCTAGAACATTCACATGTCAACTTAAGTAAGAATGCAAGAGGAAACTCGTTGCTAAAATCAGTCATGCATCTACATAATTTCATGACGCAAGATTAATTAAAATAAAATTCAAGGTGCAAGAGAATGACAACGAAGCAATTGCACCCCCACTGAAATTAAGGTGCGCAATTAAATTTTATTACTAAACTAAACATGCATCACCATTAATGAAATGTGTGCGAGTGATCAAGCTAAATCATTGTACATCTATCGTTAATCCAATGCACAGTCAATCCAATTATTAAATGAGAGCATATTCAATGACGCAAGATAAATATTCATTAAATTTTTATAGTGCAAAAGTAACTGCACATAAGTCCATCCACACATAGCTATGTATAATCATGGCGCACATAATTATCAATTAAATTAAGGCACAAACGAAATAATCAATAATCCATCCTGTATCAACATTAATTCACTAGCACCATAGAACCCATCACCTAGTCGTTACACATCAACAATTTTTCATAGCGCAAGCAGTCCAATGAATAAATAAACATTCCTTACATCATATTTCCATTCACAAAAGAAGTCTAAAATCTAACATCAATCTTTACATTAAATTCCTTGCACTAAGAGTCTAATATCTAAAACTATCATTCATTACATTAATTTTCAATTTTCATTTCACGCAGAAATATAGTATCTATACAAGCATTCACTACATTAATTTATTTGCGCTCTAGGATTCTAACATCTAAAACCATAAGTCATCAACATTAAATATTCAACGCATTAGAATTCTAACTTCTTAAACAATCATACATCATCAATATGTATTGCTCAATAGTCACATATATTAAATCAATCATCAACATTAAAAGATTCAAGGTCAAGCAAGCAATTTAATCATTTAATTTATCACACTTCATCATTATTCAAGTGCCACGAGAATCCATGGTTGGTTCCTTTCATTTATCACGCATCAATATTTAATTTGAACAATTAACAAAAACCTTTAAGTTGAACATTTAAATAACCCTTTAAGTTTCAAAAATTAAATAAACATAGGTTGAACATTAATAAACCTTAATTTCACCCTTAATAAACATTGAGTTGATAATTAAAGGAACATTAAGTTGATCATTCAATAAACATTTAATTGAACCTTAAATAATTAATTAAGTTGAGCATTAAAGGAACATGAAGTTGATCATACCAGAAACATTCAATTGAAGCTTTAATTACATAAAACAGAACTGGTAAAACAACTAAAACATTTGTTATCGCTTACTCCGATACAAGCTAAAAGGAAGGCTCAACCATTGAATTGGGCAGCTAAAAATATTGGAGGTTGCCATACCCACTCAACATGCTTTAAATGCCAGTCGTTGAGGGAACAAGTGGCAAACGTAGAGATACAAATGTAAAGTTTTTGGGTGAAATTCCTTCAGAAACACTGAGGGTAACTATGATTTTCAGAGGCTGCCATAGGCTACAAAATATCCTAGGGAAGGAAATTGAAAGGGTTAAAAGAGGAATCCCTTTGGAGGAACATGCGGAGGAACATGCCTGTGAAAACATAAAGAAAATGGTTGTAATTTCGCTAAGGTAAGAAGAATAACTTCTTGTATGCGCAAGGTAAAAACATTGAGGGTAAAAGGTAACTAGTTGAGAAAAAGAGGGATTTACGATGGTAAAGGAATAGTGGGCCTACGAATTTTAAATGGTCGAGGGTTATGTCCCTCCCAGACTCGCAACGAATAGACAAGCATCTGGACATGCGAATTTTAAATGACAGGGGTGTGTAAATTCATTGAGTAGTAATGTGAACACGGAGAATTTTGGAGGTGTAGATTCGTTGAGTAATTAATGTGAATGTAGAGAGTTTGGGGTGGTGTAACTTCGCTGGGAGTGTGGCTGAGATCGCAGAGTTTATCTTAACCAATTCACAGAGGGTGAAAAATGATTCTCAAAGGTTAAATATGGAAGGAAGGAAAGAAAATCAAAGATAACCTGTATTAAATCTGTGGAGGGAAGACACAAATTGTTGAGCGAAATTCCTATGGGCTTTCCTTCACACGCAGAGTAACGTGATCACAGACACAAATGCATAGTAAAATGAAAATAAATTGTTGAGCAAGGAAAGAGGGCGCTTAGTCATTTCATTCCATCAACGCAAAGTAAAGACAAAAAAAAAATTACTGAGTAGGGCAAGAGGGTGCAAAGCCATGCCCTTCCATCAACGCAGAGTAAAAACGAAAATAATTAATCAGGGATCCAATCCTTTAAATTTAGAGCAGGGGTTTCGCCAGGGAGAAAACAAAATAGTTTAATCAACCATTACATTCTTTACTCTTAGAGCAAGGATTTCGGAAAGAAGACAACGATTGCGAATTTATAATAATCAAAGAATGAAAATCCATCTAAAATTTATTCCAAACTACACAATATCATGCAAAACTTTCCCAACTAATTTCATAAATCCATCACACAATTTTTAACTCAATTACAAATACAATATTAAACATGAGTACCGTAATTGGAGAAATGCACTGTTGATGTTCTTTGGCAGCTGGTGTTCCTCTTTTCTCCCGCTTGCTAATTGTCGAGACGTCATCGATACCTCCAATCCAACTCTAGGGGTACTCTTCTTCCCCCTTATTCCTTCAAGCCGCAAAGGGGCCACACACAAACACAACCACCAAATTCTAGCTCCCAACTGTCCTCGCAAGGTCGAGCTACCACTCTCTCTCTCAAGCTGATTATCCCAACTCTCACACGTAAAATGAGTCAAAGCAATTCTAGAAGCATAACTTTATGCATACCAGTCATGATCTTCTTTTTCTCTCTACCAATTGCTATTTCTTCAAGATACAATCCATTTGCACATTTAATTCACTTTTTAATTAATAAATTTTAGAATCTCCCTCACATCCCCTAAAAATGCTCCTTAAATCACTCCTATTTGTCTTTTATTTATTTATATGACTGACACCTTTCTAAATCCGTGTTGAGTTAAAAAGAGATTCTTCTCAAGTTAACCAGACTCTAGATTCCTCTTTATGCTTACAAATTCTTTTTTTTTTTATATTTATTTCCTTTCTTATCTTAATTTCCAATTTAGTATTTCTTGCACAAAATCATATAATTAAATATTTAGATAAAATAATTCTCTTTTAGTTATTAAATTGATTTCTCATCATCCCCCTTTTATTAATTTATTATTTAGTTTTTAGTCTTCTTACCCTATTTAGACTTAGGCTAAATTTTAAAGCTAGGCTTAAAATTTTTAAGGCGATTTTATAATCAAATAATAATTACTCATTTAATAATTGTTTTAAGTCTAACCATGTCAAACGATTATATTTTTCTAGGAACCTAGGTTCATGGACTCACCTTTATTAAAACCATGAGTTCCCTTCAAGATGCACTCCATGATCCAAGGGTGCCACTTGCCTTTATTCAAGTTTTATTTATGCGACGTGCCCTTCAAGACACACTACATGATCGAAGGGTGCCATTCTCTTTTGAATTTTTTTGGTAGTTTTCCAACCCTTGGAGTAAATATTCCATCAAGAGACCTTGTGAGAGACTAAGAGCCTCTAAGGAATAAGGACCCTGCCATATTGTGTGCCCCTTAGAATCTTCATGAGTGACTCTCCTAGTGTGCCCTCACGACATCGTGGATCTCTCAAACTAGGTAATCGTTAACCTACAATTCGAACCATGATGGGAGTGCTAGTAGGTTGTGGTAGGGTTGCTTCCACACCTCTCCCTCAATATATATTTTTTTCCCATGGCCCCTTTAATCCTTATGTGAGTTTGATTAGAAATAAATCGTCAGCCTACATCCATCAATGAAGCATTGTCAATAATCCATAACAACATCATAATATACCCGATCATATGTCACATATGCATAAATAGAAATACCTAAACCATATACTTTCCACTCCCTCACTCGATTTGTATTCCAAGGAGGTCCATTGATGCTATCGAAATCCTCAATCTGTCAAGTGCCCTGCACACTTAGGAGAAACATGTCAATAACACCCATCAATACATAGATATCAAATAACATAACATCATAATCCAACAACATCATCATAATAATCCATAAGTGAAACAAACAAGCATATACTAAACTAGATCACTTGCACCCAAGCATCCTCAAAGAATAAGTCAAATCATGTGCACGCAAAAGCGGGATGTTACATACACCCCCTCTTGTTTTAAACTTCATCCTGAAGTTTCACAGTATATGATAAATAAATAAAGTATCTGACAGGATCTAAATGTCTATTTATCAAACAACAACAGAAATTGTTGGGGCACATCATACACGTCCTTCTAGGTATCCGAGTGTGGACTATAATTGTACCACTTGAAATTTACCTGATCGATTTCTCGACGTCGTATTTGTCGAATGTGATTGTCCATAATAAGTATTGTCTCTGCCGTGAGTGCACCCTCATCCGACACCTGCAAGGAAATCATATCAATCACATGTGTAGGATCACTAACATAATGTATCAAAACAGATACATGAAAAACATCTTTCATACACCTCAAAGAATCAGGAAAGGATAGTTGATAGGCCACATGCCCTTTCATTTCCACAACTTCGAAAGGTCCCACAAACCTAGGAAATATTTTAGCACCATTTGCAAACTTCATCTAACTCTTTTGTGGTTTCACCCACAAGAAGACTTGATCACCAACTTCATAACTACGGTCAACTCGGTGTGCATCGACATAACTCTTATGTAGATCCTGCACTTATTCAATCCTTTGTATTATCATTTTCATTTTTTATTCCATTTCTTGGATCACTTTGAGCCCTACTAGGACCCTATCCTAAATTAGATCGTAGCTCAAAGGCGTCTAACATGATCACCCACAAAGAAACTCAAATGGCACCATCTTAATGGTGCTTCGATAGTTTTTTTTATATGCAAACTCTATAAGTGGAAATAACTCTTCCCAACGCTTATGTTGGTCGATCACGTACATACACAACATATCTTCCAAGATTTGGTTTGTTATTTCTGTCTGCACGTCTATCTCTAGGTGATACGCAGTACTAAAGTTAAGTTGGGTTCACAAGGCCTTTTGGAAACTAGTCCAAAATCATCTTGTAAACACCGATCCTCGATCAGATATGATCCTCCTAGGCACGTCATGCAATCTCACAATCTCACTGATGAAAAATCTAGCTATGTATGGCACCTTATAAGTCATATGCACAGGGATAAAATGTGCACTCTTCATCATAGTGTCAACTACCATGAAAATCGAGTCATGCCTCCTTGTCGTGAACGAAAATTCAACAATGAAGTCCATCAAAATGACCTCCCATTTCGATTCTGGAATAGTGTGAGGCTATATTAATCCTGTCAGATATCTATGTTCAACCTTCACTTGCTGACATTATAGACATCTCGCCACATAGTCGACGATGTCTTCCTTCATTCCCTTCCAAAAGAATAAGGGTTTAAGGTTTGCCTTCATCTTCGTGACTCCTGGATGAGCCATGTACACTTCTCTATGAGCTTCGTTTAAGATCAAACTTCTCAACTCGTTGTTAGGTGGTACGTAAATATGGTTATTATATCTCATTAATTCGTTGTTGTCCACAGTAAATCCCTCAAATTTTTGTACCAATGGGGTGTCTCGTCTAATATTTTTCTTAACCTCTTTATACGAGTCATCGTCACACTGTATAGTTAGAATCCTTCCACGAATATTCATCTGAAGAGGTATCACTAAAAATATGCGTGTTCTCTGACTCAACGCATATTCCACTCTATTCATTCTTCCTTTTATGTAGGTACTCGCTAAGCAGTTATGACCAACACCTTTCCCGCACGTTCAAGTCACTTTGCATAAAAATGTGTTGCAAACCACGGTGGTCTATTTTCAGTTCTAATTTATGTCCTATCAAGTAGTGTCTCCACACTCTCATGGCATAGACAATCGCCAATAAATCCAAATTATGCATCGTATAGTTCTCCTCATGCTTTCTTAACTTCCTTGATATGTAAGCAATCACTCGACCATCTTACATCAATACTCCACCTAATACTTCATTGGATGCATTTGTGCATACCAAGAAATCCTTGTCCATGTCAGGGACTTTTAGTATCTGCGTTGTATTCAACAACTCCTTCCATACAAACCATACAAACTTCTTGTTTTTCTTCTATAATTTTGTAATATGATTTTCTATCCTTGAAAAACCTTCGATGAACCATCGATAATATCCCGCTAAACACATCAAGATACGTACTTTGGGCATGTTCGTCGGCACATGCAATTCCATAATAGCCTCTACCTTCATTGCATCCACAACGATACCTTTTTCGGAGATAACATGTCTTAAACAATGAATCCTCGATTGATAAAAAGTGCATCTCGACAACTTCCCATATAATTTGTTCTCTCGTAAACACTATAGAACCAAGTGAAATTGTTGGTCATGTTCTTTTGTCGTCCGAGAATATATCAAAAATTCATCAATGAATACTTAAACAAACTTGTCCAAGTATTTGTGAAACATCCCATTTATGAAGATCATGAATACCCCTGGGGAATTTGTCAGTCCAATCAGTAAAACGATAAACTCGTAATGCCCAAACATCATCCTGAATGAGGTTTTAGGAATGTCTTCCTCCTTGATCTGGAACTGGTGAGATCCTTATATCAAGTCGATCTTCGAAAACACCATCACGCCCTTCATTTGATAAAAAAAATCATCTATTCTTAGAAACACATATTGGTTCTTAATCGTTGCCTTGCTCAATTGATGGTATTCAATGCAGACTCTCCATGACCTATCCTTCTTCTGTATGAAAATAACAGATGCACCCCAAGGTGACACACTTGGACATATAATTCCTAGGTCCAACAACTCCTTCACTTTCATTTTCAACTCCTGTAACTCAAGGGGTCGACATTGGATAATGTGTTATTGCTATCGGTTCATTTCTAGGATTTAAGTCGATGGTAAATTCCAATTCCCTTTCGGGTGGAAAACCGAGTAAATCTTCTAGGAATACGTTTGCAAAATCTCATACTACCATAAGGTTTTCTAGTCATTCTGACATGCCCTTATTGTTCAGTGCTAAGATCACATATAGCTTGCATCCCTTGCACATACTCTTCCGTAGTTGTAGGGAAGATATGAACCTTAGGGAAACTCTCTAATTTCTTCCTACAATCACTCGTCTTTTCCCCTCATCATTGATCAAAATAAATCATTTTGTCTTACAGTTGAGTATCACCTCATGCGATTCCAACCATTCCATATTGATTATAGCATCATAAGATCCTGAGATCTTGAATTATAGGTTAGCCTTCGTGAAAAAATATCCCAAGTTAAGGCTATAGTCTGTAACCTTTCCTCCAACCTTTTGCTTGGATTTTGAAGCCATTTACACTTAGATAAACTCGTATTGTTCGACTACCTCTACCTTAATCCTTTTTAGCGCTGCACTAGAAATAAATCTCTCTATAGCACCTGGATCTATCAAAATCCTAAAGGTTTGGTTAGTGATGGTACCAAACATATCAAGAACAATAGACTGGTGCTCAACCTGATAGTTATTCACCACTGCATGAATCCAGTGGACCTTGCATAAATATCCTACTGTAGTGTGTCTGACTAACTCGACTGCTCTAGCCCTCTCAACCAGACATTCACACTAGTAATGTGGCTCCCCACATGTCCATCATCCGGTCTTTGGTCCAGTATTCATGGTCCCCGAAGTAGAAGTCGAGGGCCCACCATCTTGAAACCCTCATTTCTTCTATTGAATAGGCCTGAACTATTGTTGTTGCGGACGACGTTGTTGCTAGTGCTGTTGTCCCCTGTAGGGAGTCCACTACTAAGGTGTCGGTTTCCATGGTGTTGTAAACTTAGATTCTTTCTGAGTACCTCGATACCCTGATGGATGTCTAGTTGGTGTCTAATTCTACTGTGCATCAGTTGTCACATGCCCCGTCAGTCTCATAAAAGTTATGCTATGACCCCAACTAATCATCTCTTCCTCGTTTATGAGGGCCTTCTGAACAACATCATGCAACGTTTGGGGCATTAGGATACTCACTTTCGCATGAATGTTGAAGTTAAGGTCGAACAAAAACTTGTTGAACTTAAGATTTTCGGTGTTCAGATGTGGAGCATACCTAAGAAGCTCCATGAAGAGGGCCTCATACTCGGGAACCGTACTATCTCCCTGTCATAAGGCATTCAACTCATTGCGTTGGCACTCAATGAATCCCTCAGAAAAACACCTCTCCTGTAACCGCTCCTCGAATAGTTCCCATGACATGTCTTTGACAACAATTTTTAGTTGTGGCAAGAGTGTCTTCCACCATAGAAGAGAGCTCCCCTTCAGCTAAAATATTTCCATGTGGTATTTCATGTTGGAGTTATAGTAGCGAAGTGCGAAGCATATCTCCATGTTCTCCAACCATGCCTCGGAGAGTGCGTCATCCATGGAACCTAAGAAATCGAGAAACTTGACCTTCTCGATTTCTTAGCAAATGCTATATGTACCAACTAGGGTGCATTGTGGACCCTCAAGGGGTACAGGTGCCCTAGCCTCATCTCTATCTAGATGGTTAATCAAGGCCTCTAACATCCTATGAAAGGACCTCATCAACCCAACCACATCCCCCACAACAATCTTCTCTTGTCCAATTGCTTTTTCTTCTCCTTGGGGGTTAGAACCCTCTCGTATGGATGCTACTAGAGGCATCACACCTCCTTCCCTAGCACCATGTATTTTACCTCTCTGGTATCCCCTAACCATGATTACCTGTATTGACACAATTCAATTTTGTTAGTGATAAATTATTAATCAAGTGTGTATACAATGGAAGGCATAATGATCCAAAGTCGTAGGGTTGTGTTGGCAGCCAACTCTTTTTTTTTATTTCTCTTAAAAAAAGATGCCTACACCCCTTGTTTGATTACGACAATTCATTGTCGCATTGTGCTACTAGATATTTGTTTCAATTTTTGCGACAATTACTATTTGAGTTCGTTTGAGTTTTCACAACTAGAAATGTGAAAACACCTCTTTCATCGTTTGGACTATCGTCGTCTTTGATCTCGACCATCGGTTTATTACATGATTGTGAAAGATTTTTTTCAAACTTATATTCATACCTTGATTGCGCATTTGGATCTGTTTGATTGCTAAGCCTGTAAGCATGAATATTCATTGGCCTTATTCTGATCTTATAAAGGTTATGATGGATTTGGTCTTATATGTTTTTATTCTTATTACTATGGGCTCTTGACTCATTTATTATATGAGAAATTTTGGATTGCATTATTCTAAAACTCACGAATGTAAACATTTGAATATGCAACGAGTATATTGGTAAGTTTATAAAGTCAAATAGCAATGGTTTGAAAGCACATTGATGAAATATTTTGGGTTTTAATTTTAAATCGATGCTTGGTATATTGTTGGGAAAATGGATATTACATTGGATGAGTCATAGATTTGAACTATGAATTTGCATGATTGAATTAACAGGGGTTTGAAATGATTGATTGACACGATGATCGTTGGATATGGTATTGGATTGAACTGTACACTTGGCATTTGAATGTAACGCGTGGTGTTGGTTCTGTTTCGGGTAAGTGGCACGTCAATGTGATTACACACCTATTTGTTGGCCGATACACATGATATAAACGATTGTGGTTTTAACAACACTGTACTTGGCAATTAATACAAGGCATGGTGGTGGTAATCCAACCACCTTCGCACGCATGGAGTTAATCCCGGTCTCTTCGAGCATTCAAGCTGTTAAAACCTCTCGTTTTCACTCTCTGTATTGTTTCATTAACTGTGAACCCTACCATGTACAGAAACTATGGCTCCTGTTGTGAGGGATGATCCCAACGGATGCCAAACATTGTTGACGTTCAGTGGTAGCAACCTGGAACAATACAGGTGGCTTACTTTCATAAGGAAGTTTGATGGCTATGACCTCATAGTGGCCCGACAATTTGCATTGTCGTTCGATGGCTGCAGAGCCAAAGTGGGAGATGTCCATCTTGAAATTACTGAAGAATTTCTCAGTTTGGCCACTAGCTTGCCTATCAAGGGACAGAAATGGTCGAAAAGCTGTAAATTAGACGATGTCCCATGGACATTGTTATTTCGGTCTCGCACAGTCAGCTCATGCGACAGAGGTTTACCTGCGAAGATGTTGAAACCCCGCTGGTATGATCTCTTGATGATTATCAAATGTTTCGTTACCTATGAAGGCAGGTATGGGTTTATTTTCTTATTCCACCTGTGTTTATTAATGGTTTTCATGGGTTTTGAACTAAGTATGCCTTACTATCTGCACCGAAGCCTGTTCAAAATGGCTAAACGATACAAGCACAACCAGGCTGACACTAGCCCCTTCCATGTTGGGTTGATCAAAATGGTTTTAGTATACGAGTTAGGGTTACGTCGTGATTCTTGGCATGATTTTCTCAGCCGTAATGGTTTTGGGGAGTCAAACCCTCCACAGGTAGAAAAGCCCATGGTGGCCGAGAGAAAACCTACCCCTGTGCCTTATGATGTTTTATTACCTAGACCTAAGCCCGAGTCATCTACAAGTTTGCCTAAGTCTGTTCCAAAACAAACCGAAGTTGTTAAAGCTACAACCCAAAATACTAGAGCGAAGACTGGTGTTAATACTCGAGCCAAGAAAAATGCAAGATTGATCTCTCGCATGGCGAGGAACAAGTCTAAGCTTCCTGCCAAAATAGAGCCTATCGTGCTTAGCGAGGATTCTGATTCAGACATTGAACGATTTCTGGTCGAAGAATATCCTTACTCTGAGGGATTGTGTAGCAAACTGCCTCACGATTTCATTAGGAACTTACCTCCTTGTATGCGGGGTAACCCGGACTTCCCTGGCATCAAACTACCTCATGAAACCCTCGGGGAATCATCAAAACCCCCTTCTGTTCAGCCTATTGCTGCACCTTGTGATCAATGTGGGTTATGGATTGAAAGATACTATCTGGATGTACCTACATTGCAATCCAGGATCTACGAGTTGGAAAACCAAGTGGCAGTGCTCACTGGTCAGAATGCAAGACAACAAACAAATGAAAAGAAACAATGAACCATGGGTTCAGTCCTGTTCAAAAACGTCGAGTCTGCCACTGCAATTATCAATTCAAAATTGACATAATGCCCAACAACTGTAATGGTATAAATTTTACTCTTTTATATGGTGTGATCATAAGCTCTGTATACATTGTTGACTTGCTCTGTCGTGCATTTGTTGTTTATCAGCTTTGATTATCGATTTCTGGATTGGTTGTGATTAGATTTAGTTTGATTGATCATAATTTGATTTGGATATTTTGTTATTTGATATATTTTCTATTGTTGAAATACAAACGATATATCTGTTCGATTTGGTTACGTCTTGTGCGATATGATAGGCAAATTGGTTGGTTATGTTGATTATATTTTCTATGTTAAGACCAATTCGTATATCATTTATTTCATGCTAAAGTTTCAAATGGATAACAATAGTAGATGTTATGATGTGAACTGTATTTCGATGGTAACAAATGTATTATTCAAATGAGATTATAGGGATGGATTGGTCATATCAAGTCGTATGATTTGTGTCTATAATTAAATTCAGTTATATGCCCGACTTGTTGACTCTGTCAAAACCCTGCTTGCCGACTATGAGGTGATCAAACATGAAGACTGTTGAGTCTATATTTGTGGAAATGATTTCATCCGATTAAGTTGGAAGCAATTCATATATCGTGCTTTTAATTAAAAGATCTCAATCTGCTGTTGTGATTATAATTAGTCAATTACAGTTACGACTATACCTGTGAATTATATTGAAACCCAGCAAATGAGAACTGTGGTTGGATTCTATGGTTACAGTGATGCATGAAATCGTAATGGCTTTCTATGTTGTCAATAATATGAATCCGATGTTAATCGATAATGATTGTTTGTATTTCATGCGATTTGGTTTATCATTGATTGCATTCGTGGAACAGTCTTGTTAAGATATGATACGATTTTATGCCAATTGGGGAAAACAGAGCATCTTTACTCTATCC